>PVLA01015504.1:0-25057 GCA_004027455.1 Hydrochoerus hydrochaeris
GGCCTCAGTTCACCAATTAAAAGAAAGAGACTGGCAGAATGGATCAAGAAACAACATCCAAACATATGCTGTCTACAAGAAACCCATCTAACCCAAAAGGAAACTCATAGACTGAAAGTCAAAGGATGGAAAACAATACTCCATGCAACAGGAACTCAAAAAAAGTGGGGGTAGCTATTCTGTTTGCAGACCATGTGAACTTCAAACCAAGAATGGTCCAAAGAGATAAAGAAGGTCACTACATACTAGTTAGGGCAAAACTGCAAGAGGAAGAGATTGTTATATATATACACCAAATTGTAGAGCAGCCCACTACACAAAGCAAGCATTAACAGAAATGAAAAATCAAATAGGTAATAACACAATTATAACAGGGGACTTTAACACACCATTGACACAAGGGGATAGATCAACTAGACAGAAAATCAGCAAAGAAATAACAGAACTGAATCACACCTGGATTTGATAGACGTATACAGAGTGTTCCATCCAACAACATCAGGATATACATTCTTCTCACCAGTACATGGGACATTCTCTAAAATAGACCATATATTAACCATGGAACATATTTAAGTAAATGCAAAAGAATTGAAATTATCCCATACATGTTATCAGATAATAGCACCATGAAACTGGAAATTAATGATAAAAGTAACTACAAAAACCCCACAAACACATGTAAATTGAATAATACACTCTTGAGCAATCATTGGGTCACAGAAGAAATTAAAGAAGAACTTAAACAATATCTACAAGCAAACAAACATACAAATACAACTTACCAGAACCTGTGGGATGCAATGAAAGCAGTCTTCAGAGGAAAATTTATTGAACTGAGTTCCCACATTAGGAAAACAGAATGAACACAAATAAGCAACCTGATATTACACCTGAAACATCTAGAAAAAGAAGAGCAAGCCAAACCCAAAGCCAAAAGAAGGGAGGAAATTATAAAGATCAGAGCAGAAATTAATGCAATTGAGACTAAGAAAACAATTCAAACAATCTATGAATCAAAGGGTTGTTTCTTTGAAAGAATAAATAAAATTGATAAGCCCCTAGCCAACCTAATTTTAAAAAGGAAAGAAAAGACTCAAATTCATGCAATACAGAATGAAGAAGGAGAAATCACTACTGACCCTGTGGAGATACAGAAGATCATCAACAACTATTTCGAAAACCTCTACTTCTCATAGGTTTGATAACAAAGAAGAAATGGACAGATTCCTAGAAACATACGAACCACCAAAGTTGGATCAAGACAAGTAAAACTGCTGAATAACCCAATTTCTATGAGTGAAATTGAAAATGTAATCAAGTCTCTACCAACAAAGAAGAGCCCAAGCCCAGAAGGATTCACTGCAGATTTCTACAAGAAATACAAAGAAGACATAATGCCAACACTCCTCAAACTCTTCAATGAAATTGAAAAGGAAGCAAGTCTCCCCAAGCCATTCCTGGAAGCAAATATCACTCTAGTACCAAAACCTGAGAAAGACCCAACTCAAAAAGAGAACTACAGGCCAATCTCCCTAATGAACATAGATGCAAAAATTCTCAGTAAAATATTGACAAACAGGATGGAGCAAATCATCAGGAAGATTATACACAATAACCAAGTGGGATTCATCCCAGGCATGCAGGGATGGTTCAACATACGTAAATCAATAAATGTAATCCACCATATCAATAGAGCCAAAAGCAAGAATCACATGACCATTTTTATAAATGCAGAAAAAGCTTTTGATAAGATCCAACACCCACTCATGATAAGAACCTTACAGAGAGTTGGAATAGATGGTCTTTACCTCAATATGATAAAGGCCATCTATGACAAACCAACAGCCAGTGTCATATTAAATGGCCAAAAACTGAAAGCCTTTACCTTAAAATCAGGCACAAGACAAGGATATCCATTATCACCACTCCTATTCAATATAGTACTGGAAATATTAGCAAGAGCAGTTAGACAAGAGAGAGAAATAAAAGGAATAAAGATAGGGAAAGAGGAAGTTAAACTATCATTATTTGCAGATGACATGATACTCTACATAGAAGACCCCCAAAACTCCATTGAAAGACTCATAGATATAATAGATAAATTCAGCAATGTAGCTGGATACAAAGTCACTACTCAAAAATAAGTAGCATTCCTATATACTTACAACAAAATCACGGAGAAGGAAATAAGAGAAGCTACACTCTTCACCCTAGCATCCAAAAAAATGAAATACTTAGTAATTAATCTAATGAAAGAAGTAAAAGAGCTACTATACAGGGAAAATTATAATACCCTGAAAATGAAATCTAAGAGGACCTCAGAAAATGGAAAGACATCCCTTGTTCATGGATAGGAAGAACAAATATTGTGAAAATGGCCATTCTTCCAAAACTGTTATACAGATTCAATGCAATCCCAATGAAAATACCACTAACATACCTCAGAGATCTAGAAAAATCACTCCTAAAATTCATCTGGAACCAAAAGAGACCTAGAATAGCAAAGGCAGTTCTAAGCAGCATAGGCAAGGCAGGAGGCATCATAATCCCTGACTTAAAGTTATACTACAAAGCCACTGTAATAAAATACTGTGCTGCAATAAAAACAGATCTGAAGATCAATGGAATAGCATAGAAGATACAATCACAACTACGATCACACTCAGCCACCTTACCTTTAATAAAGGGGCCAAACATTTTCAGTGGAAGAATGATAGTCTCTTTAATAAATGGTGCTGGAAAAACTGGCTATCCATATGCTGAAAACAAAACTAGCCCCATTCCTATCACCATGTACTAAACTAAAATCTAAATGGATCAAAGATCTAAATATTAGAACAGAAACACTAAATCTGTTGGAAGACAAAGTAGGTAAAAAATCTCAAAGACATAGGGGTAGGTAGAGAATTAATGAGCCAGAACCAAACTGTTCCCAGAATCAATAACTGGGATCATGTCTTATTAAAGAGTTTCTGCATGTCCAAAGAAATCTCCTGCATTGTGAAAAGAAAACCCACAACCTGAAAAAATCTTAGCAAACTGTCCCACAGACAAAGGATTTCTGTCTAGAAAGAGTTATGAAGAATTAAAAAAAATCAGACCCCTGAAATTCAAAGACCCAATCCAAAAATGGGCATCTGAGATGAACACACAGTTCTCAGATGAATAAATATGAATGGCAAATAAATACTGAAAAAATGTTCATCATGATTGGTCACTAGGGATATGTAAATTAAAACCACACTGAGTTTCCATCTCACTCCATAAAGAATGGCCAGGATCAACAAAACTACCAACAACAAATGCTGGAGAGGCTGTGGGGAAATGGGAACTCTTCTGCACTGTTGGTGATTGTGTAGGCTGGTGTAATCACTGTGGAGGTCAGTCTGGAGATTTCTCAAAACCTGGGATTGGAAGTCCCATTTGACCCAACTATTCCATTCCTAGCCATATTCCCAGAAGAACTGAAAACATCTTACCACAGTGATATATGTCCACCCATGTTTATAGTGGCACAGTATGTAATAGCCAGATCTTGGAAACAACCTAAGTGCCCATCAACTGAAGAATGGATAAAAAATTGTGGTACTTTTATACAATGAAGTACTACTCAGCTATATGGAATGATCACATTGAGATATTTATAAATAAATGGATGCATCTTTAATTTATACTCATAAGTGAAATAAATCAAGCTCACATGTATAAATACTGCATAGTCTCCCTAGTGAAGAAAAGGTAAGAGTACATAAGATTCTATGGTAATCATGGATCCCCATTATATTGCTTTGAAGACTTGTAATGTTTTCATTCATTGGTTGGATTGGGTTTATTCTGTTTTATTTGACCTTATTATGTGTGATGGTATGAACAGCTACTTTGAAGAAAACAAGACATTATGGCAGCCATTGCTGATTTAATATCATCTGGCTTTGAAATCCACCATGTTTCTGTTCTTCTATTACCACTGGTTCTATCACATTGTGTCTTACTGGATTTTAATATGTGTAATAATATAAACAAATTTTTATGGAAAATGAGATATTATAGTAGCCATTTTTCATTTTCTGTTATTTGGTTCAGAATGCCTTGTAATACTTTCATTCTCTTGAATGCCTTTATTCTATTTTATTATGTTTGATATTATCGTTTGTGAAGCTGTGCTCAACTATTTCAAAGAAAGAGATATTATGGTAGCTACTGTTGATATCCAACTGTCTTGTTGGGAAATACTGTGTTGCTTGTGTTTTTCTGTTCTGGTCTGCCTTGTTCTGTCCTCTTTTCTTTATTCTCTGTAAAATAAATTTAAAAAAAGAAATAGAAACTGTCAACACAACTGAACAAAATGCAATCTCATATCTTCAGCCCACCCAGAAAAAAATCCAGGAGATATTAACACAGAATAAATTGGAAGTCTCACACCTGAAATTTCTAAAATGCTAGCAACTGAAGTAAAGAAACAACACCATGAGGCTTCAGAGGAAAGCAGATAAAAAATAATCTCTTGGATAAAAAAAGAAATGACAAAATTTCTCTTCTTAAATGAAAGAATTACTTAGCATATCTCAAGAAGACAGATAAAAAAATAGAGAAGCCTAGGAAAATTATGCAAACCTTGAATGAACAATATAGGCAAGAATTAGAATGCATGAAACAGATTCTAAGAGACATCCAGGAAATCAAAAATTCCATTGAAAACTGTCAAAAAAATCTTGAATGAAACTGAACATAGACTTCCAAACCTTGAAGTACATGGATAGCAATTACAAAAGGAAAGATGTTTTCAAAGTAACAGGGGATCATGATAAAACAATTCAATAGCTGAAAAATAATGCAAAGAAAAACAATAGAAGTTTGATTTGTGTCAATGAAAAAGCATGGGTCAACATAAATGACATAAAAAGACTCCTTGCAGAAGGAAAAGTAGAAAATTTCCCAAGTGTTGACAAAGAATCTGATATACGGATAGGTGATGCATGTAGAACTCCAATTAATGATGATCAAATAAATTTATACCCAGACATACAATAAGACCTCAGAAATTCAGTCAAGAAAAGAATTCTAAAAGTGGTTAGAGAGAAGAAAAGGATTTCCTATAAAAGAAAGCTCATCTGAATAGTAAATCACCACAAACCCTCAAGTCAAGAAGATCTTTCAGTGAAGCATTTCCAGCCCTAAAAGAAAACAACTTCCAACCCAGGTTGGTGTACTCTGAAAAATTAGCTTTCAAAATTAATGGAGAAACAAGATACTTCCCTAAAAAGGATAACTGAAGAAATTCATGACCACCAAACAAATCCTATAAAAGGCACTGAAAGATATTCTATAATGAGATAATTATGAGCACAATTCCAAAAATAGCAATAGAAAGAAACCACAAGACAGGGAAAGCAATTAAACAAAGAGGGAAAACAGGGAACCCACAGCAGGAATATAACATAACAAGGATAAGCCAGTACATGTTAGCTATAACCATTAAAATAAATGGCCTCAATTCACCAACTAAAAGAAACAGACTGGCAGAATGGACCAAGAAACCAAATCCAACCATGTGCTGTACACATTGAGATATTTATAAGTAAACGGATGCAACTTGAGACCATACTCATAAGTGAAATAAATCAAACATGCATATGTAAATACTGTATATAGTCTCCCTAGTTTAAGAAAAGGTAAATGTACATAAGATACATAGTACTCAATAAATACAGTGAAAGGATAATAATCTGCTTAAAGGGGAAAAATAACATCTCAGAGAAAATGAGGAAAAAGAAAAAGAAAGAGATAAGAAAAAATATCTAAAATTATAGAAACAACCTTAGGATAGCTAAGATGATTGTGCTACAAATTCTGTAAGTTCTTGGAACAAAAAGTTAACATTCATGGGATTGGAACAATTGTGCATATTGTGGTATTGTGATCTGAGAAATTCTTGAAGGTCATTATGTAAAATAACAACTCTAGTTATCCTCCTACCACCTTGTTTTGAAGGCCAATATTGTCAGTGTTTTGGGCTCTTTGCTATTGCTATTTGTCTTATTTTGTTTTATGTTTTTCTAGGAATTTGCTTTGTTTTGTTTTTCCCTCTGACACAGAATGGATAGTTATACATGTAGAGATTCATACATGTGTAGAACTTCTAAGCAGTTTATGAGAATCGATTATATAATGCATGATGAAATGAACAGCTACTTTGAAGAAAATGAGACACTATAATATCCAGTGCTGATTTCATATCATCATGCTGTGAAATCCTGTAATAGTATTATTCTTTGTTCAGAGTAATTTTAGTCTGTTTTGTATTGTTGAATTTCAACATACATGAAGGTATGGACAGCTATTTTGAAGAGAACAAGAGACTTTTGCTGTTGTCTGATTTTGAAGGCCTAAATGCCTTCATCATTCTGTTCTGATGAGTTTAATACTGTTTTATTTTGTATGAATTCATTATGTGTGAAGATATGGACAATTATTTAGAAGAAACCAAGCGACAATATGATAGTCAGTGATGATCTCCTGTTGTCTTGCTTAGAAACCTGTGTTACTTACATTGTTTTCTTCTGATCTGCTTTGTCCTGTTTGGCTAGGTTTAGTTGTACCCTGTTTAAAATAAAATTAAAAAAAAAGAAAGAGGGGGCACTGTGAGTGAAGTATTCACAATCAGGGAATGAGAGAAACATAAAGCCAGAGAATCATGCACTGGGACATGACTGAAATAGGATTGGTAGGCCATTGGGAAAATGAAAAACAAGGACACCATCCTGGTTAAGAGTTTGAATCCAGACACAGAGAAAGCCAAAGCCCATGGGGTTGCAGAAGCAAGGAATAGTTGCAATCAGAGTAGTCTGTGGGAGGAGAAAAGACATTTGGAGCAGTTCCAAATCAAGTAAATCCCCACTGATCCATCAAACACTGGCAAGTTCTGCACCCAGGGTGTATATTGCCTACTGCCTGCCTTTTGGTGCCAGCATAGGAAGTCTCCCACTCCCAATGAAAAGCTGCTGAATGCCATGAGCTCTAGTCATGATTGAGTTTGTGGACTGAAGAGTGATTCTTTGTGGAATGTAGTCAGAATGTTTGGTACAGGTAGCAAACCAGAGAGGAGTGGCATAGCCAGAGAGGGTTGAACTGTACACTCAGTTGAAGTGATATACAAAGAGCAGACCTAAACAGCTGCAATAGTGATTATCACAGAAGAAAGGGGGCAGAGACTGAGGTGGTGCCTTCAGAAATCAGCAGAAGAATGGGTACTTCATCAGCCACAATGCTCTCCCTAGATGGTCTGATTTGTAAGACCCAAGTGGGCAAAAACTAGCTACCCACATCCACAGAAAACAAAGCAGAACACTGCCTGCAGAGACGACCGGCAAGTTCAGCACACTGGATCTCTCTGCCCCAAGTTAAAGTTTCTCCACTTATGAATAAAGGGGAAGAGCACACTGTTCAAATTCTGTCTGTGGTATGAATAGGATTGAGATAGTGGACTTTTGCAATTTTATATGTGTGGTTCTTTTGATTCTTCTCTTTTTTTCTTTTCTTTTTCCTCTTTTTATCTGATATGTATGGGAGATGCTCATAAATGTGACAAGGCGAAAAAGAATGTTAGTGGTTTAGTTTGAACAGTATTTTTCATGGACATGACAGGTTAATTCTTCCAAAAATAATGTATATAGAGACTTTTGATGCAAGTTTTCTATCAGCATATTTATTGACTCCAGTCTTCACATAGCTTTCTTCCATCTCCAATTAAACTTACATCCATTGTCATCCTTTTTCCTATCTTTGAAAATATACTCTCTCAGTATATAATAAATACACCAGGCAGGGGGAGCAGTTAAACAGAAAGGGGAAAGAGTCAGCAATATGAAATTAATGAAATTGAGCTAAAAAGATACAAACAATCAATGAATTGAAGAACTAGTTGTTTGAAAATAAAAGACATTACCAGCTTTTAATATGTGTAATAATATAAAAAAAATTTATGGTAAATGAGATATTATGGTAGCCATTGTTTATTTTTTGTTATGCCTTGTAACAGTTTTGTTATCTTGAATGCTTTTGTTCTATTTTGTTGTGTTTGAAGTTATTATTTGTGAAACTATGCTGAACTGTTTCAGAGAGGGAGATATTATGGTGGCTACTCTTGATATCCAGTTGTCTTGTTGTGAAGTGCTGTGTTGCTTGTATTGTTCTGTTCTGATCTGTGTTCTGTCCTCTTTTGTTTTACAGTCTGTAAAATAAAATTTAAAAAAAGAAAAAGAAAAGACAGTCCATCTTACCTAAAAAACTACAAAGATGCAAATTAGTATGAAAAAGGTGAAATCACAATGGATACTGCTTAAATCCAGATTATTAGTAACTTCTTTTGTTACTAATAAACAGACCAAACATGGGAAGAAACAGCACCGAGGTTTAGGAGGCAGTTTACTACACTGGTGGGCATGACTGGGATTTCTCCCCAAGAAGACAAAGCCCCACCTGGGGGACTTTTGAAAATTGTATGGGGGAATGCAAGGGAAAGGTAGAGAGACAGATTAATGCATTATGATTGTCAGTTTGGATGACATCTTTGGGTTGCTAATGGTGTTTAAACATTTAAGATTATATCATGAGGTCATCAAGTATACAAAGCATGGGTTATACAGAGGAAGAATTGTCCTGTTACATTTTAAGTTACATTTCAAGGCCACAGGTTAGATAAACTTATACAAAGAAAAGAGTATCTTCTAATCAGGCTTTTCCAGACATGGACATTTCTGCCTGGTCTTGGTGGGCATCCTTGGCAGGCTTTATTTAAAGGTTTTAATTACCCTTCACTTTCTGTTTTAAATTATTATTTAAAGAAAAAAATGAAACAGAAAGTGTAGAAATAATACAAAGTTTCAAAACAAAACAAAACAAAAATAATAAACAGTAAGAAATCACTAGTTGGTAATTACATATTTTCCTCTTAAAAGTAGTTGTTCAAGTTACAAAAATAAAGCCTATAAAGTGGACATTTAAACAGTGAGACTGCAACCAGTTCTGTTCATTTATCCAATAAAAACTTAGTAATATGATCATCAATCCTACACACTTAAACATACATGCAGTTATATCCTTTAGAATACTTTGTTTTCCTCTCTTTTTTCTTTACAATAACTATAATCCCTTCTCAGAAACTGTTTAGAAGTTCTACACATGTATAAGACTCTACATGTATACCTAGCATTTCTGTATTAGAGGGAGAAACAAATCAAAACAAGTCAACAATACAAATTCCTAGAGAAACACGAAAAGGACATATAAAACCACAATACTAGTTGATCTATGGTAGTTACTATGATGTTGCTTGTTATTTTCTATACAATTGTCTGTGTCATCAGGCATAGTATAATTAAAGTTAGCAGTACATAGCACTATTAATCAAAACCAAAGATTGGAGATGTTATAGGACTTCAAAGGGAGTTAACAATCAAACCAGAATGGGTATCCTATTGAATCTTGTCATCTTCAGAGTAGTTGTCTCTACTCTCAGACTGATACTCTCAAGTATACCAGATTTAAATAAAATCAGCCAAGACAAAACAGCGATATAGCCAATCTTCTCTGACTCATCTCTGCTATGCTATTTTTTGGTCATTGTTTACTTTTCTCCTTCATTCCAATGTCTGCCCTTTTCATTGAGGCCTTTCTGTCATTGTTCCTGGAATCCTGGTGATTTTCTTCTCTCTTTCTAGAATGTCCTTCAGTATTCTTTGCAGGGCTGGATTGGTGGTCACAAACTCCACCACTTCCTCTTTGTCATGGAAAAATCTTGTTTCTCCCTTAATTTTGAGAGACAGTATTGCAGAGTACATTAATCTGGTTTGTAGATTATTTTCTTTCATGGCTTGGGATATTTCACTCCAAGCTCTTCTTGACTTAATAGTTTGCATTGAGAAGTCCACTATGATTTGATTTTTCCTTTATACGTAATCTGTTTCTTTTCTCTGACCACTTTTAATATTCTGTTCTTGTGATGAATTTCTGGAATCTTGATTATTATATGTCTGGATGTAGATTTGTTTTGGTTGTAACTGCTAGAGTTCTGTATGCTTCATATATCTGGACATCACTTCTGTTTCCTATGCTTGGGAAGTTTTCCTTAATTATCTCTGTGAATAGCCTTTTTATATCATTAGTATGTGTCCCTGCATCTTCATTCACATTTTTTATTCTTAGGTTACAAATCCTCTTGTCATCTTCTAGCCTTTGTATCATTACTTCCTGGTTCCTTGTTATTTTTAAGAGGTCCTTCCTTTTGAGATCATACATTGCAAATCTGTCTTCAAGTTTTGAAAGTCTGTCTTTAGTTTCTGTTAAGTTGTGCCAGCTTTCAATGGTTTTTAATTTCCTGGTATTCTCTTTGGATCTGATTCATGTATTCTAGATTTTGTTTATATTCTTCATCAAAGGCTTCTCTCCTTTCTCTGGGTTCCTTCATTCTTCCATTTGTGTCTTCTTGAGGATTACCCAGCATTTTTTTATTAATCTTTTTATATCTTGCTTCACCTGAGTTAGAATTTCAGATTTAAATTTGTCGATGAGGTCACAGAAGTATTTCTTTATTTCTGATGAGGCTGTGCCTGATATTGCATGTTTGCTGCCCTGAACCTCCTCCACATTTACCTCTCCTGGTCTCACTTTCCCTGGTTTGGAGGTTGGAGGCCTTTTGCTGTTTCTCTGTCTTGTCATGTTTCTGGTGTCTTTCAGACGGGTGAGTGGTGGCAGTTTTCAGGCTTTTCTTATTGCTTGCAGTTTTTCTGCAGCACACTGGCTAGGGAAGTGTCCCCCCCCTCCGCAGTCCCCTGCCTATTGGCAAGGCGCAGGCAGGGGCTTTGTGGGCCAGCCCCTCCCACTAAGTCACTCAACCAGTGAATGCTTCAGCATGTTTGTGTGTTCCGTGCAGATGTCACAGGTTTGGGACAGCCTCATCCCTGGCTATTGTGTCCCAACCAGTGGCATGGCCCAGCTTAAACAGATCCCACCAATCCACTTTGGGCCAGGAGCCTCCAAATGGTGCCACCTTGGTTGTTGATTCAAGCCTATCCTGCCCAATTCCAAAGTGTCATCTATCCATTCATTCTTCTCTGGGGATCCAGTCCCCATGACTCACCAAAGTCCATGCAGCTCAACTCACTCTTTCCACTTCCTGTTGCAGTGCCTCCTCCCACCAAGGGTCTCAAGCTTATCAACCCTGCTCTTAGCAGGGCCATGACTTCAGCTGGATTGTGAGTTACCTGACTCTAAGACATGCCTGGTACAGCAACCAGAGTATGCCCAGCTCCAGCCCTCTGTCTACACTTCTTTTTTTTCCTTTTCTTTTCCTCAGTTTCTTCCTGGGTCATGAGAATTCCTCTCCTTTTGTCTGGTCTTCTCTTTGGTGTTAAAGTCTAGCATCTGAGTTTTTTTTTTTTTCAGAGAGGATTTCTATCGTGCTACCTGTCAATTTGCCATCTTGGATCCCTCTCCTTACCCTTCACTTTCAAGACTCAAACTCCAATAAATTGGAGAATTCAGAAGTGGATAGGTTCCTACAAATAAAATGAATTACAAAAATTGATCTAAGAAGATATAAGAACACTGAATAATCCAAAAGCAGGCAATGATACTGAAGCAGTAAGACAAATATACCCACTATTAGAACCCAGGGATTCACAACAGAAATCTACAGTAGCTTCAGGGAAGATCTCAGGTCATTATTCCTCAAACTCTTTAATAAAATTGAATGGAAATGAGTTCTCCCAAAGTCATTCCTATAAGCTAGCATCACAATAATTCCAAAATTAGAGAAGTATATCATTGCAACCAGTGAAGGTGGACCAGTGTTAACTAGTATTTGTTAGCTTGTGACTGATTACTAGTAGTAGGCAACCAACAATAGCTAATATTGGAGAACTAGTTGTGGGTCACTAGTGTAGGCACACTAGTAATTCGTAACCAGTGACATGCAACTAGTGGTGGTAAATCATAATAGCTAGTATCAGTTAACTAGCAAATGGCAACTAGTGACAGGATACCAGCAACAGTTAACTAATATTTGGAACCTAGTAACTTGTGATTAGTAATTGTTACCTAGTTCTTTGTAACTAGCTCAACGAGGAAGTGGTTATTAGTAGCAGGTGACCAGTGATTGTTAACGAGTATTGGTTAATAGTTCTGGGTAAGTAGCATTGGTTAACTGGTAAACAGTAGCTGGCAATTAGCATTAACTAATATTCATTAGTTTTGTTCACTAGTGTTGGTTAACTAGTAGTATGTAAACAGCAGTGGTTAATTAGTGAGAGGTAACTAATGTATCAATTAGTAATTGGAAACCAGTTATGATTAAGTAGTTGGGAAAAACTTATGTCAGAAAACAAGTAATTGGTTACCAGTAATGTACAACTAGTGATAATTAACTCTTCTTAACTAAAAACAAGTAACCAGCAATGGTTAACTTGTATCAGGAAACTAGAGACTGACAACTAGCATTGGTTAAGATGCCTGTCCTCCACTGACTGTCTAACCTGGACAAGTTCTCCCATCACCACTTGATCTTGAACAGCTGCTCCCAATGTAGTCCTGAATACTTTAACACTTGGAAAGAAGACCAACTCAGCTCCTCCTGAACAAATGAACATCTGGATTACAAAACCTAGGCTACTGAAATCATTTTATCTATGCATATCTATTCCAAACCACTCATGGGAATACCTCAGCCACCTTAATCTGAATACCTGGAAAGCAGCAGAACTAAGAGAGCTAAAAACTTTAATACATGGAATGTCTGTTCACTAAAAATCTACCGCGTGTCCTCCAAAGTGGCGATTCACACATCTTATATGCATATCCTCTAGGAAGCCAACTTGAACACCTGAACACATGAACAAAGTAACGCATGCTTAAACAGTTGAGGCCCTATTTTAATTCTCAGACATCTAAAAAGGTGCAATCAATTTAAATACAGTAACTACCTAGAGAACTGTCTGAAACCCAACTCATCTGACTCTTAAATACAAACACATGTCATACCATACCCCACACCTCATTACAGTACCACTTGAGTTGCAAAACACCTGGATTTCCTCCATCCCATTATCATGTGATCACCTGGATACTTATAGGCATATTCTCTGTCTTCTGCTGAATGTCAGTAATGTGGAAGTGTGCTCCTATCCTTCTGGGTTAGATTTCTGAATAATATCGCTCAAATTAAAGCCACAGATAAAATTGTACATATCCTGTCATCAAGCCTCACATAAATATCCCAAACTATAAAAAGTTACCTTAGACTCCATTCCTTCCTTGCCCTGAGACAGATCCCACTTCCACTGGGCTCTGTACACTAACAGATATCATTGTCCCAACCCCTGACCCCAATCTCCAGTTCTATGACATGTTCTCTTCATCAGTGAAGCATCTGCCAGGACTACAGCAAAGGACCTTTTAGAATCTGCAGAGTCTGGAAAACTTCACAACCAACAGGATGGCACAGCACTAGCACACACTGAACTCCAAATCCTTGAGGGACTTCAGTGTTTCTTTTCTCATATGCAGGCAGAAGATGCACCCAGAAGCCCACTCAAACTAGACTAGCAAAAATAATCCTCAGAATTCCAGTCATAACTAATAATTTCTGTTCCATCTTCTGAGCCCTTAATTAAGGAAGGACACAGACAAACAGACCATAAGAACAATCACCATCACAGAATTACCATTTTCTTGGCACCATTTTAAATATTTGATGGTACTCACCAATTTAATACCCATGACAACTCTTCAGCTATACTTTATGAAGAGCCTAACTTACAAATGAGAAACTTTCAGCTGAGACAATACAGGTGACAGGACTGGACACAAGGAATCTAGCTAATTCTAGTCTTCTTTATACTACAGCTTCTACTTTTAGCTCTCTTTTTCTACTATAGTTATCAGATACCTGTGTGGACAGGTAACCCAGTTTCACTGTATGACACTGAGAGGTCCCCACCTCCACCTGATGGCAGTCTTCCATTTTTGAAGAAAGGAGATGGGAATTTATGGAGTCTGGATTTCAAATGCTCAAGGAGTGTATTTCCATAAGAAGATTCAATATATTTAGGGAATTAATAGAATTCAGTCACTTACATTTTGGTGTCTGTCTCTCAGAAAATCTGTCTTTCCAACACTCTCTACCTTGTCATTACTTTCTGTCATTTGCAGTCTTTGTCCCTCTCTGTCCATAGTTCCCTACCATTGAAAAAGTTATAATTAAGCTGATAATTAATGGAGAGATATCCAGGAAAAGATTATGTGAAGAGCATTTTCAGCAGAACCAGTAGCCTAGGCAAAGGCCTGTATCCTGGGGAAAGCTTGATTCATGTATGGTCCCCTTTTCTACCTTAGGTTTGGACCTAAAAGAGAGGGAAAAGACCCCAAAGAAAGTGAATAGTGGATTCAATCAGAAGGCTTTTTTCTGTCAAGAGAAGAACAATCTCAATACAGATTTTCCTGAAGAACCTGGCAATGATAACTCTGAATCACTTCTTTACAAGTGGGTGGGTTGTCACTAGTGCTCTGCTATTGATTTCTCTTGCTCAAAAAGCATAAAGTTGTGTAGGAAAGATTGGATGGTAAAGGGATGTGATACAAATACAAACGTCGTTGTGGAACTGGTGCAATGACTCCACCTCTCCCAGTCCCTGACCCTCAGAAACATGCTGGGATATATTCATCTTTTAGGCACTTGCAGAGGGTCAATAATAATACAAATATTGATACATTCTGAACTGGCAGATAATCCATTCATCCACTCAGCACTTTGTATGACCAATACCTGCACACTGGATATTCCCATTAGACTCCTTGCCTCTGCCTCCCCTATGATTCTAGCATGCTCAGGTTAAAAGTAAAATATACCCAAAATATATATGGGCAATGTCTTTCAATGGGGCACATACTTAACATAGGAAAATATTATGCATCCACTTTTCAATATCTTAGCTATCTATCATCATTGCTTTGAGGTCCCTGGATACCTATTCATGTTCGCTCTTTACTAGCTAAGACTCATGAGTGATTGGCAGGAATTGAAAGCCCCAGTTGGAAGATGGGGCTAAGACATCCTACACAGAGGCAGTGACCCATGAGATCCAAACATGCAGAATTGTTCCCTACAGAACATGGCTCACATGGTGACCTTTAATACTTAGTTTTGACACTTTTTACTCCCTTAAGTGTTAGCCTGAACTGCCCTTAGGGACTTCCTAAAACACTCCTTGGGAAGACAAAACGACATCTCCTTTGGAAGCCTACAGCCCCTGTTCTCACTACCTCAACCAAAAATTTTTCTCAACTATATATCCCTTTAGCCTTCCCATTCAGACTGTTTTGGTCCTTGTGTATCCTCCAGACTTGGTGCCTCAGTGGGTTCAACTCCATTTGCCCAAACTTTCTGTCTCACTCAGAACATGAGAACCTCCAAGTATCCTTAGCAGTTTGCCTTTGTGAGATGTGAGATGCACATCCTTCAAACCATTGCACTAGGAGAAAGAGCCTAGGTCACATGAAAATCTTTTTTCCCAGAAAATATAAATCTCCATCTCCTCCAGAATTTTGTCTAAATGAAGACAGCTCTCACTTTCCCAATTTTCTGCATAAGGGCCATAAACTTCAAAACCTCCAGAAATTCTCTTGTAGAGGACATCATATCCTATGTCTACCTTGCAAAAAAATTGTCTGTGAACTCAGGGCATTCTACTTCCTTGTGATAACACTGAAATACTTTCAGCACAAATAGCTGACAGGGCACTGAAGTGTTTGCTATGCTGCAGTCTGTGCAGAGAGACCATGTTATGGTTTGTGTCTAGGTGTCTCCACAAAGTAATGCTCACAGGCAGTGGTTTTTCAGAGTGGGCTGGATCTAGAGTGTGTGATGTGGGATTAATTCAAGGTAGGATTAAGGGCACTAGAATTAAAACTATGGATGCTGAGGGGATGAGGCTGGTGCTGCCAAGAGAGGGGAGGTAGGCCTACAAGTGCAGCTAGGTGAGTTCAAGCCTCCCAGCACTGTGGGGGAGAGTTTGGGACATCACTCCCAATGCTTGGGTGCCTGCTCAGCCCTCTAGGACACTGGACTAGACTGCAGAGGTTTAGTGGGCTTGAGTGGACCACACCCAGTGACCTTTATTCAACCAGGGGACCAGGCCCATGTCCGCGAGAAAAGTGAGTTAGGCCTGCAGGGAGAGAGGAGCCAGCCCCACACTGTGAGGGGAGTTCCAGCTTCCCAGTGCTGGTCCAGGGAGAGTTTGGCCACTTCACTCCCAGGAAGAGCCGAAGGCACAGGAGGTGATTTCCAACATGCCCAGGGAAAGTTTTGGAACATCACTCGAAACACAAAAATGTAAGACAATGAAAAAATGAAAGATGAAAATGCAATCTCCAAAATCCAGGCCATCTCAAGAAAGCCAGGAGCCACATACATACAAGAAAATAGTAGTCATACCCCTGAAATACCTGAAATGATATCAACTAAAATAAGGAAGCAAGTAGAGGAAGCTACAAAGGAACTCAAATTAGAAATATTCTCCCAGATAAAAGAAGAAGTGATAAAAAACAGTGAAAGAAATAGTGAATGCATCTAAAGAAGATAGCTAAAAAATTCAAAGAACAAAGCAAACAGATACAATCCCTGAATGAACAGTACACAAAACAAACAGAATACATGAAGCAGATTCAAAGAGATATACAGGAAATCAAAAATTCTATTGAAAGTTGCCAAAACTGCCTCAAAAAAAGTGAAGATAGAATTTCAGACCTCACAGATAAGATTGCAGCTAGTCAACAGGAAAGGAAAGATCTTTTTAAAATAACAAGGAATCAAGAAATAACAATTCAACAGTGCAAGATGGTGCAAAGAAAAACAACATAAGATTAATAGGAATAAATGAAAATGAAAGGGAAACACAAATGATGTTGAGGCTATTTACAAAAGTAATAGCTGAAAACTTTCTAAACATGAGAATGGAAACTGACATACAGATTAGTGAAGCATATAGAACCCCAAACAACCATAACCAAAATAAAACTACACCCAGACATAAAGTAATCACCATCCCAGAAATCTAACATAAGAACAGAATATTCAAACCTGTTAGAGAGAAAAGACAAATCACCTACAAAGGAAAACCTATCAGAATCACAGCAGACTTCTCAACACAAACAATGAAGTCAAGAGGACCACGGAGTGAAGTATTTTAGAACCTAAAAGAAAATGACTTTCAACCCAGACTGAAGTACCCTGCAAAACTGTCCTTCAAAATGGATGGAGAAATAAAAAACTTCCATGACAAAGAACAGCTGAAGAATTTCCTGATCACCAAACCAACCCTGCAAAGAATTCTCAAAGACATTCTAGATACATATAGGACAAAACCACTAAGCATCACAGACAACTAAACAGAATGGAAAGTTAAAAATACAACAGCATAAAGATAACGTGTCAACAATAAAACAATATATAAGAGTTATAACCATTAATGTAAATGGCTTCAATTCACCAATTAAAAGAAGCAGGCTGGCAGAATGGATCAAGAAATAACCATATGCTCTCTATGAGAAACCCATCTAACCCAAAAGGAAATACATAGACTGAAAGTCCAGGGATGGAAAACAATACTTCATGCAACAGGAACTCAAAAAAAAAAAAAAAAGCAGGGGTAGCTGTTCTGTTTGCACACAATGTGAACTTCAAATCAGGAAAGGTCTGAAGACATAAAGAAGGTCACTGCATACTAGTTATGGGAAAACTTCAAGAGGAAGAGATAATAATCTTACATATATATGCACGAAATTCCAGAGCACCCAACTATACAAAACAAGTATTAATAGAAATGAAAAGTCAAATAAGCAATGACACAATTATAACAGGAGACCTTAGCATGCCATTGACACAAAGGGATAGATCAACTAGACAGAAAATCAGCAAAGAAATAACAGAACTGAATCACACCTGTGAACAAATGGACCTGATAGACATATACAGAGTGTTCCATTGAACAACATCAGAATATACATTATTCTCAGCAATACATGGGTCATTCTCTAAAATAGACTATATACTAGCCCACAGAACATATTTAAGTAAATGCAAAAGAATTGAAATTATCCTATGCATGTTATCAGATCACAGCACCATGAAACTAAAAATTAATGATAAAAGGAACTGCAAATACCCCACAAACACATGGAAATTGAATAATACACTCTTGAGCAATCAGTAGGTCACAGAGGAAATTAAAGAAGAAATAAAACAGTATCTACAAGCAAACGAAAATACAAATACAACTTCAGGAACCTGTGGGATGCAATGAAAGCAGTCCTCAGAGGAAACTTTACTGCACTGAGCTCCCACATTAGGAAAACAGAACAAACACAAATAAAAAACCTGATACTACACCTCAAACATCTAGAAAAAGAAAAGCAAGCCAAGCCCAAATCCAAAAGAAGGGAGGAAATTATAAGGCTCAGAGCAGACATTAATGCAATAGAGACTAAGAAAACAGCACAAAGAATCAATGAATAAAAGAGTTGGTTTTTTGAAAGAATAAATAAAATTGATAAGCCCCTAGCCAACCTAATTTTAAAAAGGAAAGAAAAGACTCAAATTCATGCAATATGGAATGAAAAAGGTGAAATCACTACTGGCCCTGTGGAAATACAGACGATCATCAACACCTATTTTGAAAACCTCTACTCTCATAGGTTCAATAACACAGAAGAAATGAACAGATTCCTAGAAATGTATGGACCAACAAAGTTGGATCAAGAGGAAGTAAAACTGCTGAATAACCCAATTTCTATCAATGAAATTGACAATGTAATCAAGTCCTTACCAACAAGGAAGAGCCCAGGTGCAGACGGATTCACTGCAGAATTCTACAAGAAATACAAAGAAGACTTAATGCTGACACTCCTCAAACTGTTCAGTAAAATCAAAAGGGAAGCAATTCTCTCTAAGTCATTCCTGTAAGCAAATATTACTCTAGTACCAAAAACTGAGAAAGACCAAACTAAGAAAGAGAACTAAAGGCCAATCTCCCTAATGAATATAGATGCAAAAGTTCTCAATAAAATACTTGCCAACAGAATGCAGCAAATCATCAATAAGATTATACACCACAAACAAGTGGGCTTCATCCCAGGCATGCAGGGATGGTTCAACATATGTAAATCATTAAATGCAATCCACCATATCAATAGAACCAAAAGTAAGAATCACATGATCATTTCTATAGATGCAGTAAAAGATTTTGATAAGATCCAACACCCATTCATGATAAGAAACTTACTGAGAATTGGAATAGATGGTCTCTACCTCAATATGATAAGGGCCATCTATGAAAAACCAACAAGCAGCATCATATTAAGTGGCCAAATGTGAAAGCCTCTACCTTAAAATCAGGCACAAGTAAAGGATGTCCCTTATCACCACTCCTGTTCAATATAGTACTAGAAATACTAGCCAGAACAATTAGACAAGAGAGAGAAATAAAAGGAGTAAAGACAGGAAAAGAGGAAGTTACACTGTCATTATTTGCAGATGATATGATACTTTACGTAGAAGACCCCCAAAACTCCATCAAAGACTCCTAGATATAATAAATAAATTCAGCAATGTAGCTGGATACAAGGTCAATACACAAAACTCAATAGCATTCCTATTTTCTAACAACAAAATGCCTGAGAGAGAAATAAGAGAAGCCATACCCTTCACACTAGCATCCAAAATTGAAATACTTAGGAATTAATCTAACAAACGAAGTAAAAGAGCTCTACAGGGAAAATTATAATACCCTGAAAAAAGAAATTGAAGAAGGCCTCAATAAATGGAAAGACATCCCTTGTTCATGGATAGGAAGAATAAATATTGTGAAAATGGCCATTCTTCCAAAATTTCTATACAGATGCAATGCAATCCCAATGAAAATACCACTAACATACCTCATAGAACTAGAGAAATCACTCCTATAATTCATGTGTAACCAAAAGAGACCTAGAATAGCAAAGGCATTTCTAAGCAGCATAGGAAAGGCAGGAGGCATCATAATCCCTGACTTGAAGTTATACTACAAAGCTACTGTAATAAAACAAACTGAGTACTACAATAAAAACAGATCTGAAGATCAATGGAATAGCATAGAAGATACAATCACAACTACTATCACACTCACCCACCTTATCTTTGATAAAGGGGCCAAACAAGTTCACTGGAAGAATGATAGTCTCTTTAATAAATGGTGTTGGAAAAACTGGCTATCCATATGCCAAAGACTAAAACTAGACTCATGCCTAGCTCCATGTAATAAACTAAAATCTAAATGCATCAAAGATCTAAATATTAAAACAGAAACACTGAAAGTGTTGGAAGGCAAAGTAGGTAAAAATCTTGAAGACATAGTGGTAGGTAGAGAATTCATGAGCAAGAACCAAACTGCTTGGGAAATACTTCCCAGAATCAATAACTGGGAACACATCTTATTAAAGTTTCTGCATGTCAAAATAAATCTTCCGAATAGTGAAAAGAAAACCCACAAACTGGGAAAAATGAACTGTCCCTCAGACAAAGGACTTCTGTCTAGAACTTATAAAGAATTAAAAAAAATCAGACCCCTGAAATTCAAAGACCCAATCCAAAAATGGGCATCCAAGATAAACACACAGTTTTCAGATGAAGAAATACAAATGGCAAATAAATACATGAAAATATGTTCATCATCATTGGTCATTAGAGAAATGCAAATTAAAACCATACTGAGATTCCATCTCACTCCAGAAACAATAGCCAGGATCAACAAAACTACTAACAACAAATTCTGAAGAGGCTATGGGGAAAAGGAACACTTTAGTACTGTTGTTAGGTGTGTAGACTGGTGTAATCACTGTGGAGGTCAGTCTGGAGATTCCTCAAAAAGCTGGGATTGGAAGTCCCATTTGACCCAACGATTCCACTCCTAAGTATATTCCCAGAAGAACTGAAAACATCTTACCACAGTGATGTATGTGCACCCATGTTTCTAGCAGCATAATTTCTAATAGCCAGACAATGGAAACAACCTAAGTGCCCATCAACTGAGGAATCGATTAAAAAATTGTGGTACTTTTATACAGTGGAGTACTACTCAGATATAAAGAATGATCACATCGAGATATTTATAAATATCTCATGAGACCATACTCATAAGTGAAATAAATCAAAATCACATGTATAAATACTGTATAGTCTTCCTAGTGTAAGAAATGGTAAAAGTATATAACATTCTATGGTAATCATGGTTGCCGATTATATTGCTTTGAAGTTTTTTTTTTTTTTTAGAATTCTTTTGAATCTGTTAAAAACTTCAAATTTACACTACAAGAAGAATAAACAGATAAGAATCAATAATTTTTGAAAATAATGTTGCATAAACGAAGAGAGAAAAAATGCTTGCCCTAGCAGATGTTAGTGAATACTATGCAATTTTTTATAAATAAGATAATAAGATATTAATGTAAGAATTAATTAACTAGCAGCTCAGTGATCAATGCTTGCTGATAGGAGCCAGGCCCCCAGTTTTTTTAAAAACTTTTATTTAAAGAGAAAAAAGAAACAAAACAGAAAAATGGGTAGCAACAATATAGAATTACAAAGGAAAAAAGGAAAACCAAGGGAAAAAAAGCCCTAAGAAATCTCTAGTTGATAAATTACATGTTGTCATCCTGGATATAGTTTTTCACAAAATTACAGGATACACATTAGGCATTCAAACAGTGAAAATTCTAACAGTTCTGCTCAGCAATATTGTCATCTATTTTACACAAACATACATGCAGTTATATGGCTTAAAGCACTTTCTTTTCCTCTTTGTTACAATAGCAATTACACATTTGGGGTTTTGTTACTCTTATACCTCTTATTACTTTTTACACTAGAGATGCAATGTGATATTTACAAATATGATTCTTATTTATTTCACTAAAGAGAATAGTCTCAAGTTGTTTCCATTTACCTATGAAGGTCTCAACATCATCAATTTTTATAGATGAGTAATATTCCATTGTATAAAAATACAATAACTTTTCCATCCACTTTGCAGTTGATGGGCATCTTGGTTGTTTCCAAGATTTAGCTATTACAAATTGTGCTGCTATGAACATGGGTGCACATATATCACTGTGATATGAACTTTTCAGTTCTTCGGGGAAAATACCCAGGAGGGGAATAGCTGGATTGAATGGAGTTTCCAATCCTAGTCTTCTGAGAATTCTCCATATGGATTTTCATAGTGGTTGCACCACTCTACATTCCCACCAACAGTGGAGCAGTGTTTCTTTTTTCCCTGCAGCCTCACCAACATTTTTTATCCATTGATTTCTTGATGGCAGATATTCTTTCCGGAATGAGGTGAAATCTCAATGTTGTTTCAATTTGCATTTCTCGAATGACCAGTGATGGTGAACATTTCTTCATGTTTTTATTTGCCTTTTTTATATCTCTCTCTGAGAATTGTGTGTTCATCTCAGATGCCCATTTTTGGAGAGGTTCTTTGAATTTGGGGGTCTTGATGCCTTTCAATTCTTTATATGTTCTGGACATAAGTCCTTTGTCTGAGGGGTTACTGGATAAAATTCTTTCCCACTCTGTCAGTTTTCTTTTCACTCTGTTGGTGATTTCCTTTGAAGTGCAGGAACTTTTCAATAATATGAAATCCCAGTTGTTGGTTCTTTGAAGTGTTTCCCATGCGTTTGGCTCATGAATTCTCTGCCTATGCCTATGTTGCCAAGACTTCTACCTACCTTGTCTTTCAGTAGATTCAGTGTTTCTGTTTTCATATTTAGGTTCCTGATCCATTTAGACTTTAGTTTTGTGCATGGTGATAGGCATGGATCTAGTTTCAGTCTTCAGCATGTGGAGAACCAATTTTTTCAACACCATTTATTAAAGAGGCTATCGTTCTTCCATTGAACATGTTTAGCCCCTTTGTCAAATATTAGGTGGCTAAGTGTCTTCTAGTTGTGCTAGCAACTTTTAATCTGTTCCATTGACACTCAGGCCTATTTCTTTGACAGTACCAGGCTGATTTTATCTCTGTGGCTTTTTACTACCGTTTCAAGTCAGGAATTGAGATGCCTCCTGCCTTGCCTTTGTTGCCCAGAATTGCCTTTGCTTTTCTAGGTGTCTTCTGTTTTCAAATGAATTTTTGGAGTGTTTTCTCTAGATCTCTGAGGTATGTCAATGGTATTTTGATTGGGATTGTGTTAAATCTGTATAACAGTTTTTGGAGTATGGTCATTGCATTTTTCTAATATCCACTGCAATCTCCTTTTTTAGGGTACTACAATTTTCAGAATGCAGCTCATTTACCTTTTTAGTTAGGTTGATTCCTAAGTATTTTATTTTTTTAGATCTTATTGTAAAGGGGGTATTTCCATAATTTCTCTGTTAGTGAGATTTTTGTTTGTGTACAGGAATGCTATTAATTTTTGAGCATTGACTTTGTAGCCAGCTACACTGCTGAACTTGTTTATTACCTCTAGTAATCTTTTAATTGAGTTTATTGGGTCTACTATATAAAGTATCATATCATCTGTGAATAGTGATAATTTAACTTCTTCCATTCCTATCTCTATTCCTTTTATTTCTCACTCTTGTCTGATTGCCCTGGCTAGTGTTTCCAGAACTATATTGAAAAGGAGTAGTGATAGTGGACATCCTTGTTTTGTTCCTGATTTTGAAGTGAAAACTTTCAGCTTTTGTCCATTTAGTATAATGTTGGTTGTTGTTTTGTCATAGATGGCCTCTATAAGGTTGAGGTAGATGCTGTGTATTCCAAGTTTCTGAAGGTTTTTTTATCATGAGCATGTGTTGGACTTTGTCAAAAGCTTTTTCTGCATCTATTGAGATGACCATGTGGTTTTTGTTTTTGTCTCTTTGATGTGGTGTATTACATTTATTGATTTGCATATGTTAAACCATCCCTGCATTCCTGGAATGAACCCCACTTGGTCATGATGTATAATCTTCTTGATGATTTGCTGCCTTCTGTTTGTCAGTATTTTGTTGAGAATCTTTGCATCAATGTTCATTAGTGAGATTGGCCTATAGTTCTCTTTTTTGGTTGGATCTTTTTCTGGTTTTGGTATCAGAGTAATACTTGCCTGCAGGAATGATTTAGAGAGGATTGCTTTTTTTGCAATTTCATTGAAGAGTTTAAGAATTACTGGCATCAAATCTTCTCTAAATTTTTTGTAGAATTCAGCTGTGAATCCATCAGGACCTGGGCTTTTCTTTGTTGGTACCTTTTTAATTACATTTTCAATTTCAATTTCAATAGCTGATATTGGCTTGTTCAAAAAATTTTTTTATAATTTTTTTTTAATTTAAAGGGAGGGGGAAGCAAAACAGAAAAAAGGGTAGAAACAATACATAAATTCAAAAAAAATAAACAGTAAGAAATCACTATTTGATACATTACATATTGTCTTCTTGGATGTAGTAGTTCAAGTTACAAAATTAAAGCATAGAAAGTGGACATTCAAACAGTGAGGCTGCAAACAGTTCTTTTCACCAATCCAACAAAAACTTAGTCACATGGTTATCAATCCTACACACTTAAGTTTACATACAGTTATCTCTTTTAGAGCACTTTCTTTTCCTCCTCTTGCTTTTTAAAAATTGTTTTATTTAAAGAAAAAATTTTGAAATGGAAAGAGGGCAGAAACAATAAAAAAATCTCAAAAAACAAAACAGTAACCAGTAAAAATCACTAGTTGATAATTATATACTTTCCTCTTAGATGCAGTTGTTCAAGCTACAAAACTAAAGTCCACAAAGTAGACATCCATACAGTGAGACTGCAGTCAATTTTGCTCATCCATCCAACTAAAACTTTAGCAATATGGTTATTAATTCCACACACTCAAACATACATGCAGTTATATCCTCTAGAATATTCTCTTTTCCTTTTTTTCCCTTAACAATAACTATAATCCATTCTCGTAAACTACTTAGAAGTTCTACACATGTATAAGTCTC
>PVLA01015505.1:0-24949 GCA_004027455.1 Hydrochoerus hydrochaeris
TGGTGGGGTACCGGGAACCGAACAGAGGACTTCCTGTCTGCGGGGAGGAGCTGTGCCACTGAACTGTATCCCTGGCCCCAAAAAACAGACAATTAATTATTTTAAAGTTTTTACAGGACCAGCAGTAGCAGCACAGAATATCACTGACTCAGGCACAAGAGGAATTTAGAGAGTAGTGTCCTGTGTGTGTGTATGTGTGTAATTTCTGTGATGCAAGATCCATAAAATGAGGCAGACGCTAGAGTAGGAAAATGATAATGATGATGGTACTTAGGGCTGTGCACGGTGGTTCAGGTGGTGTCACATTAGAACCCTGTCTGTCGCTTACCAACCATGAACATTAGGCAGGCTATTTAAACTATATTTTGGCTAAATCATCTGTAAAACTGAAATGATAGTTCCTAATGGGGTAATTACATTGTTCACCTACTCACATCCCTTCCTGTCCGTCTTGGAGTGGAGCAGACACCCTGACCCTCTTACCCTCGAATGGTGTTACCGTTTGCTGTGGCCTCCAGTACTTTGAACACCTCCTTCAAAACCACGGCTCAGACAGACGGAACCGATGAAAATGGCAGAGCCTTTGAGTGAAAGAAGTGGATGAGGCCAGGAAGCGCAGGGAGTGAAAGCCTGGAGGATTCACAGACAAGGAAAAGGAGCCACATTCTGGGAAGATCTAATGAATTTTTAAAAATTATCTCACTTGGCGTTGAGTGTTTAGACTATCATTTTCTGTTTGCTTATTACATTACACTTGAATTAATCCACCATCCCATGTCTTTTCTTTTTCCTTCTCAATTTATTTTTCTCTTTGTGTTTGTTGGGGAAAAAAAATCTGTTTTTAATTGTCTTTTCTTTGATTGATTTTCTTGGTTTTCTTCCAGGAGGAGTCAAATTTTATCTCCTGATGTTATGGCTAATTATCTTACTATAGTTTCCTTTCAAACTTTCTCTAATATCTTCTTTCTGAAACCATTTTCTTTCTTTTTTCTTTCTTTTTACTTCAGTCTATCTAATTTATGGGTGAATGTGTTTAAGGAAGCACAGCTATGATATGCAATAACAATTGTCATTGTCTTCCTCTGCTCACTGCCAGGGAATAATTAATATGTTGTGCCTCTGACACATAAAGACTATTTTGGTTAAAAAAATCAATTAAAATCCTTTTATGTAAAAAGAAACCTTTAGATATTGTTATGTAGCCATTGTAGTCAAAAAGCAACAGGAAGAAGGCAACACATTTATACATGCATAATTAAGCAAGGTTTGGATGGAAACGTCACTTTCTCAATACTGACACAAGATTTTTTTCACTTCATTTTAGGTAAGAACTCAGTGTTATATACAAATGAATATTTTCCCTTCTATTGGATGTCTAACTTCACGTGTGCGTTTGTAAATAATGGAGCACCCTATGCAGCTCAGTGGTGGAGTGTTTGCTTATCATGCATGAAACCCAAGGTTCAATCCTTAGTTCCACAAGAAAGAAAATCATAAATACTGTGCATACAACTGTAGGTATGTCTTCATAACATTTTAGAATTGGAAGTACCAGGAAAAAATGTACATAGTACTAGTAAATAGATTGTTTTGTGTCTTAAAGAAAATACACTGTCAAAATTCAAAACTTGCTACTTTAAGGTGGTGAATTAGTGGCAGTAAATACTGATGTAAGATGTATAGAAGCATTTTGATGATATTCTGTGTGATATTTATGATGGTTACTTCTTCATGACAACCTCTTGGGCCAAAGAGTAGCCGGACTAAACAGGATGTCGGGTAAATCTGCAAGGTGCTCACACATGTTCATCAGTATGGTGACCGCCCTGTCCACTGGGGTGGGCACCAGCCAATCCTCTGGAGGCTTCCACAGAACAAAAAGGCACAGGGAGATGCCCCTTGTCCCCTTGGCTCACTGGTGGCCTGCTTGAGTTGGAAAGTCTGGTCACCTCTTCTGCAGGCTTGGGGCTGGAATTCACAGTGCTGGCTCCCTCGGTCTGAATGGTCACCAGCTTTCCTGACCTTGAAGCTTCAGCACTGTCACTGCGGGACTCCTCAGCTCTGCCCTCACGATGAAACTACCTAGATGAGAGCATGACGAAACATGGGACCTGGCCATCCACCCACCCAATTCTGTTTGTCTCTAGAAACTTTATTTAATTTATTAAACCACAAAAAATATTTTAGTTTATTTCACCCATATTTCCTGCCTGAGCCTATTTTGCTTATTGGAAAAGTCAAATGATCATTTTAGGTTCCTTAAAGCACCAGGACACCTAGGATTAGCAATCGTGTGAGTTGACATCGTCTGTATTTAGGAGACCATCACATCTCTACTCTTACTGCAACACGTGTAAAACAGAACCCACCAGAGCCGTGAATGTAGTTGTAACAGGTAGTCAGTCATCTAGAATAACAGAAAACAAATTACACTTCTCTGTGAAGCCACTTTTTTTTAAATCTTGGTTAATGAAAGTATAATGAATGGGCTCTATGAGAAAGAAACCAAAAAAAGTTTCTGATTGACAGAATCTATACCAATTTTACTCTATTGCAACCATTTCAGCCTTAAAAGAGTTTTGTTTGAGTAACAACTGCATTATCTCCAAATTTGTTTTCCAACCTTGTAAAGAGAGGAATGGATAGATGTGTACGCGCATGTGTGGTGCTTGTGGTTTCTCTAACAACTTTGAAAAAAGAAGACGCATAGAAGCCAGCGATCCTTGTGTAAAGACCCGCCCGGAGCTGTGCGCAGCATAATTAAAGCATACGATGTTTAATCATTTATATAGCGCAGTGTACTCCAGGAAGTTTTGCTGAATAGCAAAGTGAAAGTGAAGCATGCTTGGGGGCAGTGCCTGTTTAGTGGCTCACATAACAAAACTTCATGAGCTTGAAGGGTATAAACAAGTCCAAAGAGATCTAAAAATAAATAGATTTCCAACAGTTCTATTTTGTGTTCCTTTTTTTGTCATTGCCAAAAGGGAAGCTTGTGAGGTTATTCTAACTTTTATAGAAAAAAGAAATCTGAGCTAGAAGACTTGAGGAGAAAAAGAGGGGTAAAAAGCATAAAGCAATTACAAATGAGTGAGCTTGCAAAAGTATGTTGAGTTTTCTCTTACTGGGTAGGATAACTCAGTAAAAAAATTCTTCAGTTCATGTAAAAAGAATTCAGAATTCTGCACTGCATCTTAGACTTGTGTATGCAGATATGCAGAAGTGAGGCGGGTGAGGAATGAGGCAAGGGTCTGCGGAGAAATAATCCTCAGTTGCCCAGCGGCAGCAGGTCTGACGCATGGTGGGTAGTCAAGCTGAAGAGCTGAGAGCACAGGATTATTGATTCATTGCGCAGGGGCGTTTTGATTTCTCTGACTTACATCTCCTCATACATTATTGACAAGGTCAAAGGTGTGCATATTTACAGCTCTTGCATCAGCTTTCCAGTTCTCTGGGGATAAGTGTAAAGTTCGCCATCCAGCGACTACTAGTCTCATCTCGGTCATTTGTTGGAGGAGAAAGTACCTGCGGAGAACAGATGTTCTCGTAGAAGGTCATTCAGTACAATGAAGCGCCACAACTAACATATTTGTATTGGACTTTGGCAAGAAAAGGTACTTGCCAAATCCATAATTGTTGCACTCCAAACTTCCAAGTAGTTTTTTTTTTTAATATCAAGATTGTTCAGTGATAATTAAGACGGTAAAAGATGTGTAAAAACATTTCCCCTTCCTTCTAATTCAGACTACTCAATTAATACATTGTCAATATCTTTTTAAGTCTACATCCTTTCTCCTTCTTCCTTTTCCCCTAAACTTGTTTTATTGAGTGAAGCATTGGACAAGTTTTGTTTCATGATTTCAAGTTATTGATATATATATGAATGTGAATATATGCATGAATATGAAATATACATACATAATATTTAATTTTAGTTCCAGATGTTGGACATGAACTCTTCATTCTCCTCTTGAGCTTTTACTAAAATTACCCTAATGAATGATTAATCGCACAGAATCTTATTAAAGAAAATATTCTTGCTTCCTCAGAGATCCTATTTTTTCAGTGTGTGTAAGATACTTCTATATGAGTAAGTGTTTTTTAGCATAGAGTATAAATTACCTCCACTTTAGTAATTTGTGATTTGTATACAGACAAAAGTAGATGAGCATATAAATTCAAATGAAAGTTTAGATTTAATTTTTGTCACCTGGAATAGTTGTTATTACTTGGTCATAGTCAGACAAGGTCAAATAATGATTGTATGCTCTTAAATTACAGGTCATTTACTCTGGCGATTTGCATCCTTTTTAATATTTTGTGTCTGTGTAAGTTGATCTACATACAATTCCTAGCAAAGTTATTTCCTACATATCAAATACAATCCCTTCATTTCTAAGAACATAAACATTATTTATCTTCTAAACATTTATTCTTTAAAGACTGCTTTTTCATTTCAGTTGGAATCAGGAATTAGAATAGCAAATAATAATCAAAATTTATGGGAAGCCAAAAACTTTTAAAATAACCTTGGTGTGTTGTCTTTGTCTTCACTTTTTAGGATTAAAGGTTTGAAATATTCACTTGTTACTTCAAGTGTCTACATGAGGAGCCGCACACAGTTGCTAAAATCATTTGTATTTTAATGCTCCCACACCATATTCTCTTGCCTGAGCAAATTATTTATCTTGAGGAAAGCTATTGTGAAAATAATTTTTTTAAAAAAGTCAGTGGAATAAATGAAACTGACATCCAAATTTGTTTATTTGTATAATAGGAATAATAATTTTGAGCACTTAAAATTTTTAAGTAAGAATACCTTTGCTACCCAATATTGCCCTTTGGGTTTCTCTTTCTGTGGAACACTGAAACAAACAACACACAAGATAACATTCATGAGGGTAAAGGCCAACTATTTAGAAGTATAAATTCACAAGACAGTGCATGATCTTCCTGTGGAAGTAGAAATACAGTTTGCAATAATGCTGTCCTTATGGAGAACCAGTGTCAACATGCCAGAGGCCACTTCTCATCCTGAGCAAGCCCGCAGGTCTGATTTCACATGGTGGGGGTACAGAGGACCCTTCTGAGAAATGCTCTGTGGCTGGAAGTGGGCCAGCCAGCCCTAACCTTCCCCTTGGGTACCCAACTGAATTGGCAGTGCCATAATGGTCCCAGGTCTTCACTTTCCTGGGGGACCAGAAGTGTGAAATTTGGCCCCCTGAGCCTCCTATCACACACCCGCTTCCCCTGTCCCTGCAGAAATCTTAGAGCACTTCTTCGCGTTGCTTCTCCCTTCTGTTCTGTGCCCTGCACACACACTTAGTCTATCATACAGAATTAATCCTTTTATGCCTGCTGTTCCATTTTTGGAATTTGCATAATAGAAGATAATGAAACTTTTTCTTTTCGATTTCTTGTTCCTTGTATTTTTCTAGGTAACATATATGAATTTCAAAACACTGCAAACTTTGGCATAAATGGATTTAATAAACGCTTAGGATTTCTACTCTAATTTTATTCCAAGAAAAATTCTTAATGATACTTTCTGCCTTACTATAAAATAAAAAATATCTATTTTCATAAGTATAAAGCAACAATGCCTCTTATTTTTCTTATTTGTATTTTTTCACTCATTATCTGCAAGCTAAAATGTCTAGTTTTGTTCTGAGTTGCTGTCTTGTCAAATGTGAACTCTCATGTTTCAGGGAAATGGATACTGGCAAAAAATATAGAGGAGGCACAAATCTATTAGTTGAACATATTCATTGCTTGAAAACTTAGTAGCTGAAGAGAAAAATGCTTCTACTAGAATCATATTTTCCTAATTTCACACCAAATGCAGATCACTAGTGCCAAATATACTAAACTAATATTTATAATTACTGAACAACTGAATTTAGTATTAAAAATAACTGATTAACAGAAGAGGCTGAGAAAATACAACAAATGAAAAACATTTGTACTCATGCTTCAAAAGTTTCAACTAATACATTTAACAGTTTTTGGGGAACTTTGCATCTAAGGCTTCTTTGAGTCTTTGCCTACATCCAGGTTAATTTCTGGAAAGGGAAAATTACTTTTAATCTTTAATTTACCTTCTTATGCATTTACTAATAGCATACTTCAAACTTTTCTTTATGGAAAAAAACTTCCACTGTAAACTCCATGTCAAGGCCTTGAGGCTAGAAAAATGCAAATGAAGAATCAAAGTTATTTATCAGGTGACTTATACAATCTACATTTAATTTACCGAACAGTGAGTCATAGATACTGACTTACATAACATACAATGTTAAGTGCATTTCTGCCTTTATTTTTACACAAACACTATACAACTGTAAGATCATTATTAGTTATAAAAGTATTATATTAGCAAAAAGTACCACAAGCAATTTTAGGACGGATTACATGAAGTTATTCTATTTGACAAAGAAAAATGATTGAATGAGTGAAATTTTTGTATAATAATTATAAAATACAAATATTTTGCCACGTGTAACTGCTTTCTATGTTATAAAATCTTCTTGCCTAGGCATTTTCTTATTTATTAAAGATGGATATATATGAACTTAATAGCCATAGGTAAACTTTGAATCAATGCAAAATCCTCCTGTGCATTAAGCATATGATACACACACACACACACACACACACAATCTATGTGGTAGAAATAGGTATCAGCTCTACTTTAAAGATGAAAAGCTATTTTTCTGCAGCCAGCTTTACTATAAAGCTTATTTTAAAAAGGTGAATTTGTTGCAGTGTATTTGATATATTGGAGAATAACGTAAGCATAAGGCACATGTCAGCTTGTCAGTGTACAGTGAACACCCAGCACTGTGTGTGGTGAGCAAAGCTACGCACGCACAAATGGACCACACACATTCACACCCCACGCCTCCATCAGCCACTCCGAATGTTCCCATTTTCCTTCCAACGTTACGGAAATCTTCTTTCCCCACCATTTTGCAGAGCTCTCCGAAACCCAGATGCTGTATCCCTCTCAGAAACTGCCACAAGCGAAGTTCAGGTGATGTGTCATAACCCAGCACCATCACTGCCATGGCTTACTTGTGTTTCTCACATATCTGATATAAAATTGTGCTACAGTTTTTATGACTCGATGTCTCTACCCTTTTTTCTTTATGTCTTACAGATAACATCTTTCAGTGTTGCTACCTGAACCCATTTCCCCCACAAAGCCCCCGATTTTTATTGAATTTTTTTCCTCAAGAGAGTCTTAGGGACATGGACATCCTGTTGAAATAGAACTGCCCATATTCTATTTCTGAGTCAGAGGGTAGAGAAGAACTTGTTCAGTTTCAATCCCATGTTGAGTGGAGTTTTAGAATCAGGTGTTTTAATTTCAAGAACAGAAATCTTTCCTACTGTATCCTGCTGGTGTTTTTATCAAAGGAGGAGCAAGCTAAGTAAATGTCATTGAACTGAATTGTTGCCTTTAAAGTGATATTTTACCCCCCCTCTAATTTTTCTTAATATTATGCATAAGTTAGATTCCCTTTCTGGTTTAAATCTAGAAGCATATCTTTAGCCTCAGAACCAACAATGATACCAATGTAACATTGGTGGACATTATTTTAACTGGAGAACAGCCCCGCATGTTTGCTTGAATTGTATTAGTGATGTATTTTATTTGCTTGTTTCAGTATTGACCATCACTTGTTTCAGAAATCAGACAGCTCAGCCTGAGAAGATGATGCAGGTACCAGTCTAACTCCACTCTGTGATGCTTGGCTTATTGAATCCCTGCCTCTCCCTTCTCCCTTGACCTACTTTGCACCATCCTGTGAAAAAGGTGATGAGCCCCCTCCTTTGGCACAAGTCAGGGGGTTCAAACTACCTGAGTCAGAGTGGGCACCCAGGGACCTTTACTCCTACACCAGCATTGCAATGACAATACAAAATCAAATCTCACCACCATCTGGCTTCTCCAGGCATCCTCTGACCTTTTGTGGTCCTTGCCCTAGTTTCCTCAGAAAGCCTCGTGCTACAAATCACATCTTCTTACATTTTTGGTGGCTTCTCAGCTTCCACATCTGGACCTCTGTGGAATGGGGTCTCCACCTCACCTCTGAAGGGAGATAAGGACTCCAGGCAACCTCCCTGGCTCTTCCTTTTTCCATCTCTTCAGACTGCTTCTCAGAACCAATTCTCTGCCAGATACTCAAGAATGGCTCAATTGTCTACGCTACTTTATTTTAAGAGAAGAATGTAGATCTTGATTAAATATGAAAAAAAATATAAATACGAGTTGGCTGTTCATGCTGGATAAAATCATAGTTAAAGTTACAGAATGTTACCCTGTTGGTATCATATGGAGAAGAGGGTTCTTGGGAATTTATGTTTATTGTTTACTACTTATGATTATTATGTTTTGTTGCTAATTCAGTAAATTTTTATTCTAAAAAAAGGAAGTGGTTTATTTTCAAAACCACATTCTAAGCTAACTTATTTAATTTTGGAAAATAAGTCAGCCCATCTTATGTTTTACAGTACCCTTAAATATAAGGAAATATATATTTAATTGGTCTGTGTATACTAGATAAAGAAATTCGGAGAGAAAAAGTCTGATTCCTCAATTCTGTGACCAATTTATGGGTATGTTTCACGGACCTCAACTAGAGGAGAGATTCCAGTGAGGTCACCCAAGTGGAAGTAGCCAGAGGAGTTTTCCTCAACAGAGCAAGACAATGCTTGGGACACACAGGAAGTTTTTACATCTAGATTTGTGGAGAAGTTAGCACTTATTGAGGACATTTGCATATCAGACAGAGCAAATGGAGAGAAGTAACAGAAGTCTTTTAGGAACATGGGGAGGTTCCAATTCCATATAGAGGATTCACCTAGAAACCAGGAGTGGTTTACTTCCATAGAATGCCCTGCAACTGGGCAGAACCACTGTGCACTCCTGGTAATAACAAGACCACTGAGGTGCACACCAGATGCAGGCAAGAAATTGCCATCAACTTAAAATAAACATGGAGATTTTGACCTACAGAGCAATAAATAAGAACTGTATCGCTTTCCAGAGATCAAAATATTTTTATAGTGCATCTGTGCACTCCAAAGGGTGGAAAGAGGAAGGGGATTCGAGGTTAATCCATCTGGGGAATAGGCAAGCATGCTTTCCTCCTATGAATGCAAACTTCATGAACTGCAGAAAATGGACTAATAAAAAACAAATGCTACTTGGTGGCTCTGAGGCTGTCTGAGTTTCAGGGATACAAAAATGATTTCAAAACCTTTCAATAGTCAATAGTTTCTTACACTGCCCTCATTCCAAGTGAATCTCTGTTTTAGGAAAATAGAGCCCTGTGTCCCCACGGTAGAAATATCTGCTAAAGCCTCTTTAAGGCTCCACATAGAAAACTTTTAACATTTAAACTAAAAAGAACAAACGCAGCATCAGAGGTCACCTAACTGTGAAGGATCTCCCACACAAATCAGATCCTATGAATCACCACTCAGAATTTCAAAGAAGGGCTGCCTTCTTTGAAACTGAATACTTTTCTAGTTGATGAATATTTCTCACAACAGTAATTTGTTTTTACATAGTTTCATTTCAGAGTAAACTACTTGGAAGAAGTAATGCTCTAACTTTTGGCAGATTTTTGGACCAGATATAAGCTTCAGAAGAGTCTGAAAAGCCAAAAAATGAATATGTCAGAAGCTATCATTTTTCATTGTTCACATGCTTTATCAAAATAATTTATTCTTTATTTTGCAGAAGAGAAAGATCATGGCAGCAGCCCTCTTCTGTTTAAAAAAAATGTAGAGTAAAGCTTTATGAATACAATAAAAAGATGTTTTATATCTTGCTTTTCTTTTAAAAGCAGCTTAACTCATTCCTTGCTATAAAGAGATGCTTAGTAGAAAAGAGGTAGATTGGTTTGCATTTTTTATGGTATTTCCACATGGTTGCCTTTAACTCATTCCTGTTTGGAAAAGTTATGAAATATGTCGAAGAGGATCACAAACATCACTAGATGTTTTAAATAAAAAATAAGATGCTGTCTAATGTACCTTCTGATTCTTCTGTATCCTTCTATCTTTCATTATCCCTGAGCTTTACCACTTTTTAAGATGAGATGAATGCTATCAATGCAAATTGTTCTTGTCCCTAGACATGCAAATTAATTTTGTCTCATCAAGTACAATTGATTTTCTTTCTTCTGTGTGGAAGACCTATGCTTTGGAATGAATTCATTCCAATAGTCGTAATTGCCTGTGTATTTGTCTGGTCATTTGGGTGCTCCTCTGAACTAGTGCTAACATCATGTTGGTATCATCATTAATTATATGTTAAATAGACTCTGGCTTATGCTTGTTTCCTATTTATCTACGAGCTCTGAATTTCTGTCTTTTAAAAAAAAGTATTATTTTACATAGTGTATTTGGTGGACCTGCTTCTTTTTCAGGGGCTCCTACCTCAGGGGTCCTGCTATCAATTATTTCATTGATCTGTGTGTTCAGGAAGCCTGTGCCCATCTTTAGCAACTTCCTGCATTTCCTCCTCCTCTACCCACAGATCTCATACTGCTTCCCTTAACAAGAACTCCTACTTGGATGCTTCAGCTCTTAAGGGATACTGTCTCTACATTTCTGGCTGTGTGCGTACATTTGTGTCACGACATTCCACATCCCTCTGTATTTGTTATGTGTTCTTTGAATAAGTTAAAAAAAATCTATTTCAGATAGACTTTTTCAATCAATTTTTGGGTCCTGAATATTCTACTTTATAAATATAGCGTTGGATCACCACTTTATTCCAACGATACTCTAATTGAAATATGGGGGGAGGAGCTAGAGTTGGAAAACTCTAGAAGGAGAGAAAAGAAAGGAAATGTCAGTTTTGGTGCAGATGGGTTGGGGATCATATGGGTGTGGCTGGACTACAGACTCCACCGTATTAAAATGGACTGGCTCTGTGCAGCTGAGTTTGGAGGACAAAAGAAAACAGGACCAGGAGGGCCGCAGACACTTGCCGGAAGACAACTGGCCCTTCTGTTGCTTCATGAAGATCACAGAGCTTGGGGACAAAAGCCAGTTGACTAAATGTACTTATTAGCACTGTGGACAGCCCAGAAAGAACCTTTATCTGATTACTCTGACAGAAGCCAGCCCGTGCAATGCCCAGAAAAGGAAAATCACTGTCTGTGATGGGCCGAGCTCTGCAGACTGAGCACACTGGCTTCTGAGAAGCACCCGGAAGGACTGCAGTTACCCTATCGCTTAAAACTTTCACGGGGCTTTACTGTGGGTTTTGTTAAAATGGGAAAATAATTTTTGAAATGATTACTTTTCATTCTCAAGTAACTTCCCACTTTCATTACTTCCAAGAGTGTAACTACTTATCACTAGATCTCTGCTGCGAAGGGGTCACCGTCTTCAGCCACAGAGAATATCAGGCTTTCCTAAGTCATAGTTTTGATCTCATCTGGAAGAGGAGAAGAAGCAAGAGCGAGTGGACGTGGATGTGGTTACACACTGGAACTTTACACTTGACCGTCTCTTGTTTACTGTATCAAGACATGAGGCAGGTATTCCTTTACATTCTTTTAAAGTAGCATTAAAAATGTGTTTGAGTTTATTTCCATATTTTTTTTTCTTTTTTTTCCCCAGAAAAACAATGTAAATGCTCCCTTAAATAGGCTTGGAAGAATCTAAGAGGTCTCTAAATTGTATATATTTTTAAATTCTAACACACACTGTCAGTACATGTTATCTGAGTGTAACCCTATCCAGTGGTGTAGAGGAAGTTCAATGACTCAGGCGGTGCTGTGATAGTATTTTCTTTCAAACAGACATGTGGTGGATTTGATACTTCTATGGAAGAGCTATCTCATGATTTTGATTTTCTGCAATCATCCTCCATCATATGTCTCCAAGAAAACTGTAATTAGATAGATAGATAGATTGCTAGATAGATAGATGTAGAGATAGATATGAAGAACAAAGCCTTTGGTGGAAGGAAATTGCGTGTGTGCTAGTTTCTTGGCTGAATCAGAACGATAAGGTAACAAATTAGCTGTATTCAACTCTTTGACTCCAGTTAATATTTTGATTCATGCCTTTCATTTATAACGTTGCCCTCTGCCCAGCTCAGGGAGGCTCTGGCCGTAGGGTGGAGGACATCTAACTCTGGTCCATGCTGTCTTTCCCAACTGCTGTGCCCTGGTGGATGAATGAGTACAGGGTAAACTTCTTTTTAATCTTCACAAAGTCTACCAGTAGTCTTGTTAAAAGCTTAGCGCTGTACTTTATAGGGTGATTTGGACATTTTGGAAAATAGCTCCGTTTTAAAGTGTACATCTCAGAACACATGGCTCCAAAAACAGATTCAAAAGACGAGGTTAGATTCTTTCAGAACAAGGCTGGATTCATTTTTGAACTTAATTAGGCTATTTAAATTAAATTTTAGCCTGATATAGATTTTTACCTTCCCACAGTACTTGTACTTCTTGAAATGCTGCTTTTATCTGTACACTGCTTATCTATAGTTAGTAATCAATAAATTATTATATAACCATGTCTAATTTTGGTTCAAATTCTATGGAAAACAATGTGGCTGACTACACTCTCTCCCTTTGATACTTCTGAAATTCCTAGAATTGTGGCTATTGTATAAAAAAAAACATGGTGGCATTTTTTCTCATTTTCCTATAGTTTTAGAAATATAAATCTGGTATTGGACCTTGATCAGCTCTTACATTTGCTAAACTGATGAACTAATAGTTCTGAATGCTCATCAGCAAAATATGGCCATGATAATAATGAGAAAATGAACAATATTCTTTATGTTTTTCCCTAAATAATGTCCATCAACAGTTAAATGCATATAGAAAATGTATTTATATACAATGTAGTACTACTCTGACCTAAAGAAGTACACACTTGAGTCATCTGTAGGAAAATGTATCCACTTTGGAACCATAATATCTTAAATCAGTCAGAAACACAAGCTTAAATATCAGAAGTTTTCTCTCATTTCACAAACCTAAACTATAAAGAAAAAGTGAAAACAGGTAACAGAAAAAAGGGAGGTGGATCTTTTGCAAAAGGGAAGGGCACCAAGAGATGGAGAGAGAGGACTAGGGTAAGAAGATAAAGAGACTAAGGTATGTTATGCACACAGACTATGAAAGAACATGAAAATAAGGTCAAGAAAAAAAGAATTAAGGTGCATGATGCACAAGCACCAACTCCCATGAGGAATGTAATCATTACGCACTAGGAGCATGTACTGAGGAAGAGGTAGAAACAAAACAAAACAAAACAAAACAAAACTCCCCAAAAAACAGATGGCTCTAATTTTGGGACTTTTATCTGTGGAGAATACATTTTTGGGCTCCTAAGGTTAGACAGCACAGTTGACTCACTATATAACTGTGAACTCCATCTCAGAAGTACAAGCTCATTTGAGTGCAGAAAACGTGGCTATGGTCTCAGGTCCAGCACTTTGAACCCATGATATCTTAGCAGGACCCTGGATGTAATCAATGTCCATCCTTTTCATTTCTAAATGATTGTGAAAGTAGGTCTAGGGACTTTTCAATACTCCTTACTGTAGCAATTAGTGTGTATCTTTTTGTAAATCTATAATTGTACAATATGAATCCATCTCCAAATGAGAGATATGAAATGTGGACAACATAATCATTTCAGTTCATTCCATTCAATTTAAGGGTCAAAGCACCCTTGAATAATCCCATTGAAATTATTATAAACTGTATATTTAAACAAAACAAAACAAAACAAAGACCAGAAATGGCAAAATGTCTTCCAAATTTTCATTGCTAGTACATTTTGTGTGGTACATAGGGCTTCAATTTCCTGACTTTTAATTGAGCCAAGATTCAAGTGAAAAGTTCTGTTTGGAGGCAGATTTTCAGGAATGACTTCTCATTCTTTGCAAGCATTAACACAAGTGCCTGCTTAATGATTTGTTAATGCCAAATCCTCCAACTCTAAAGAACACTTAGCAGTGCTTACTGCACTGTACTCAGTTGGCTGTGGTACTTGTCAAGGGTGCTGTGCTGATCTTAGCTGCTCACCTTGGCACTCACATGCTTTTAATGGACTTGGTGTTCATTGGCACTAATTAAAAGGATCGTGTGTCCACAGAAAATAACTTCCTAACTCTTCTTTTCTCTATGCAAGATGAGGGGAGGGAGTTCAAGCAAGTACCTGAGAAAAACCCAGCTTCATATGGACAATAATTATGAAACCAAACTGTCACTCTCATGACTTCATGATTGAAATGAATAATAGCACCAAAAAATTGTCTCCTATATCCAAGTAGGAAACTACTTTTACACCAATTCTACGAAAAATCATGACAGTCGAACTCCCAGAAAAGGGTAAAATAAATGAAGCAATGATCTCTTTGTCTTTGTTTTGGTAGCTGGGAAGGAGGTATCTGATTTCATTAACCATATTTCTTATATCAAGGTGCATTATTTTCATTGCTTTAGACAAGGATCCTGCCTTGAAAGCTAAATATATAATCTTGTTTCCTTCATAATCATTCCCAGTATCCTTTCCTTTCCAATCTCATAGGCAAAAACTCCCATATAGATACTGTACCTTTGTTTGGTTTATGAGCTTGGACTATGCATAATATCGTGTCAATATGTAATTAGCACAATCAGTGTAGCATGTACTATTATTTCATATAAATGAATGCCTTTTGGATCTACATGTTGTTTTGTACATGTCTGGGCCACTATAATTTGGCTGTCATCCTGGTAGCATCCACCACATATGACGTGTGTTGACTCCTACAGCAATAGACGCTTGAGTGGTCTTCATTTCTGTGCCACCATGAATGCCACCGTAATGAACATCCTCAGACTTGTCTCTTACATATGCGTGTACTAATTTCTTCAGGATATAAAGCCAGAAAGCAGTTGGTGCCTAGTTAAGTATGCATTGTTTGCTTTGTCTACTACAATCTCCAATCTCATTAAATGGATGTGAAGATTCTTAAGCTGATGTTCCCATCAGTGTTTGATATCAGTTAGCTTCCTAATTATAGACTGTCTAATAGATTTAACTTACTCTTATTTTATTTGGCATTTGTCTATTAATATGTTTTAGCATTCGTTATGTGTTTCCTTGGCTTTGGAATTGCATGTTTGAAGATTTAGTTTGTTGATTTGCAATTGTAATGATCCTTTTCTAGATGTAGCCCCTTGTTGGTTTAGACATTACAAATACCCTCTCCCAATATATCATAATCTTTTAAATATCCTCATATTACTATTTATTCCCCAAATTCATCTGTTAATACATGAGGGTTACACTATTGAAAACAGCTGGGGCAACTCGGATATGAGAATGAGGAAGAGGAAGAGGAAGAGGAAATCTGAGAGTGAAGATGACCAGTTGTGTTAGTGCTCCAAAATTACTGACCTGTCTCACAATGCTGAAGTCATTTAGTAGAGAGCTTTCTTCCAAAAAGACTGTGACCTGAAATGTTAAAGTTTGGGATATAATTAAATGCATCAAATTGTTTCTTAGTGTTTTTGAAGTTCTTTTATACTCCTGATTTGAAAAAATATTCTCCTGCATTTTTGTATATTAGCTTTATATTTTCATGCACAATTTAAATCTGAAGCCCATGTAGAATCCACTTTTGTGCCTCTCTAGTGAACCAATTTCTGCAATGATATCCATTAAACAGCATTCCATTCCCTTTGATTGATGTTGTCTCCTTCAGTATATATAAGGTGCCCATAAATGGAACTTTGGAAATGAGTTTCTTATTTTCTCTGAACTTTTTCCTTTCTTCTCTTGGTATTCAATCTTTGCTTTCTAGGACCTGATACAGTGTGTTATGAGTTTGTTTCCAAAAATACATTTAACTTGTTGACAAAAGTCAAATAGTATTGAGGACTTGAACTAAAACCCTTCTGAGTAATTGTCTACTACAAATTGGACAAATTGGAACATCTGACTAGGGCTTAATACCTTGTAAACATTCTATCTTTTATCAAAATTTAAAATTACTTTTTTGAGAATAACTTGCTCACCCTAGGCGTCTTTTTAACATTGTCTCCATTAAACAAAAATTCCTCAAGTAGCTTCATTTCTGAGTTGTTTTCATAGTCATCTTTAAGCAAAGTGCCTACATTGAATTATTAATAAATTAATAAACATAATTAACAAAACATGTTATCAGTAGAACCAAAGAAAGAGGAAATGATTCAGTCATATATTCCTGGTATTTGTTCCTTTACAATAGTAGCAAAGATCATTTCAGTGTCAAAGAGAGGACACGCTCCTGGGAGAGCGGGTCATCTCCCCTGCTTTCTACCTGGGCTGTGTTCCCCTTACCAGCCCGGTCTCTGTGAGAGCAGGACAGGTTTTATAGGCTGTTTCTCTCACTATTTATAGAGGTATGGTGCCTGGAGCATTTCATGATCATTTTTATTTGCACCAGTCAACCCTCATTAGCCTACTTTCTGAGGACAATAGAATTATAAAATCACCATGTCAGCCTGCCCTATCCTTTTCTACTAATAACTTCTGATCCCGGAGGCTAATTTCAACCAGAACTGGCATAGTGGCAAAGAGCTTCTCATTTCTGTAAAAACAAAAGCCCACACGGAAAGTGTGGCAGCGCTCACTCCTGCCCCACCTGTAGCCCTGGCAAATGCAGGTGCAGATAATAGGCCTGAAGCGTGCAAATTTTTTGATTAGACACAAATTTGCTGGATGAGCCTGAAAATAATCTCATTTGAGCAGAGCGTATTCAAATGACAGTCTGTTTGAAGTATGTTTAATACAATTCAGGCCTCAGAACCTGCTCACATAATAACCCAGAAAAATATCTTTTATTAGTTAATAAATATAAAAAGCTTCTAAAGCACAATTTATGACTTGCCTCAGTTTTTTCATTAACTAGAACCATATATTGTGTGTCTCTTTTTACTAGTATTACAATGTGCAAGAAGATATAATGTGCAAGAAGGCATAATTCATTAATTTCTTTTTTAACTATTTTGAAACAAAAGGTTTTAAAAATCAACTAGGATCATTCATTCCCTTCATGACTCTTTTCTAACACGCAGTGACTTCCTTTTCCACCATATTTTCTTAAAACATATTTTTCTTTCTTTAATCATGACTATAATGAGTCTGTTTGACAGACTTTTATTACATTTTCTTCTTCTTTTAAAATTTATTGTGATGAGTCATGAGTAACTTACTCAGTATTTTTAATGCTCATAAATTTCTGCTTTCTGTGTCACTTGTTTTCTGTTCTTCCATGAAGCTTCTTTAAAATTATATTTTCATGCCCAATGATCACGTGTCGCATCAGCACTTTTGCCTGGAATGTGTTGACCGCTAATAATGCCCTTCCCCTTCCACAAAAGCAGCACTAGTTTTGAAAAACCTGTATTTTTCAGAATTAGAAGGGTTGTCTTTCTTATTTGGTTTGTATGTGAACTTGTAAATATAAATGCTCTATAATTCCATAATTTTTGTGTATGAAACAGAGGATTTCGCTTGAGTTAAGGTCTGCAGGCGCCGTCTCTTCATTTCTTTACCACATGCACTGAAATGTTACGGAGACTGACACACGATCACGAAGGAGTTGGGGAAATGGACCATGGGTTACATACAAATGAAACGTTCTCCTTGGGGAAAACTGATTGAGATACTGAGCAGCTTTCAGAGTTTCAAAGTTATGAAAGTATGTCAGATGGCTAGAATTAGCCTCCATCGGGGCCAGGTGCCAAGAGAAGCCACAAAACTGCAGAAATAGAATTGGACAAGAGAGGCCAGGGATTTAGCTCAGTGGCATAAGCGCTTGCCTGGAAAGCGCAAGGTCATGAGTTCGATCCTCGGTACTGCAGAGTTGGATAAGGGAACAAGTCGGATGGCTTTCCACTGAGTGCTGGGGTCGGAGCAGAGTGGAAGTTCCAGATGGCAGCCTCCTCAAGGGTGGGGCCTTCTGCGTGCATGTGGCTGTATTAAACTCATTTTGCAGAGAAGCTTCCTGAGTGATACCATTCCCAGCTTTGGAAGAATTACTGTGGTCTCCACGTAGGAGTCAGTCCTAGAACCAGGAAGAGCACAGCCTGAACGACTGAGGTTTGGTCCTTGGGAATCCACCAGGTAGTGCTACTGTGCTGTGCTGCCCTGCCCCTAGCAGCCAGGAAGCAAGACTTCTCTACAACAGCAACAAGAACAGCAACGACAAGAAGCAAAACACTTTTTTGTTTATTTTTGATGTCGTAAATCTAGGGATTCTGTCCCAGTAGAGAACTCCAGCTTCTGACCGTCGGCAGCTGGAGGCGGGGCAGGAGGAGTCTCCAAATTTCTCTGGGAAGGGAAGCTTCACCCACGAGAGCTCGCTGGGTGTTTTTCAGCATTGTTTAAAATTCCCCTTTTCCTCCTTTCTTTCTCTCATCCTCCCTTTTCTTCCTTATTTTCAGTTTGTTATATTCTTTGACTTTGAACATAATAATAATGTTAATGGAGCTACTGAGCTTTCAGGGCTCAATGGTGCCACCCCTGCCTGGCAAGGGCAAGGCTGTGAGTTGGATTCCAGGTACCAAAACAAACAAACAAACAAACAAACAAACAACAAACAAAAACCAATACAAAACGAACAAAAAAAGAATTTCTGAGCTTGCATATTTGATTCTTCAACGATACAGCTCTTTTGTTCTTAAAACCAACACATTTGTTGGTTCTCCACAGACATGTAGGAGCGGGATTGCTTTCAGGGTACATGCGTTTTCCAATTTCTAGCTTTTGCTTAATTGTTGTTTAAAGTGACGTGAATAACTTGCACTCTCTTTTTTTGTGGTGTTACTAGATTGACTGTAGGAAACTCAGTCGATTTTAGATATTTCATTGTTTTCACTAGCAGATACCATCTTTCGGCAAGGCTCACTAGTCATAGGGCTTCTTCCTCCAGATCGTTAATGGTCTTTGCTCTTTTGGAAAGGAATGTAATTGTGACTTGTTACAAAATTGATTTTTACTCTATGATATATCATATTTAATGATATGTTAATTAATAGTATTATGTAATTATATAATAAGTATCTTACTATGTACTACATATTTAATGTATGTATGTGATATACATTTAAATGGCCCCACAGTGACCCATATCTCCTAATACTCTGGCCCTTCCACATTCTTCTATACTTAGTCATCAATCCGGGTTCTTAGAAATCAATAATGATCCCATGTTAATTTAGGGGGTAGATCAAGAAAAGGTGTTTTCGCCTCCGAGTTAGTCTCTTGGGACACATGCATAAGGGATCCACGGCACAGACACCACAGATACACGAGAAGTGTCCTTGGGAATCACATCCAGATGGACACCTATGCAACCAGAAGCAGAAACAAGCCATCCTGACCGACTACTGCCCGCAGTGTGGACTGGCCATCAAGATGAATGCTCTCTTGCCTTCAATCACTTTGAGTATTTCATCGGAAAGCAATGTAAGAGTGAAACCGCATACCTCTTACAGTCTGTCTGTCTCTTTCTCACTGTCCTGGGTGTAACAGACTATCCATGTGTTTGCATATATACATCCATACTCGGAGTACTAATCTTTAATGATGCATAGGAAACGAAAACTTCTCCTGCTATGTTATTTCACTTGTTAATATTATCTTTTATTTTTTCCAAGCCTAACATAATGTTTTAATTTTAGACAAGCTTGTTATACTTAGCCCACATAGTTTTGGTTTTTGCTAGTTCTTTTCAAGCATGTTCTTATCTATAATAATGTCATAAAATCATTTGCCAATACTCTCTTGCAGAAATCTTACAGATTTAAAGTAATACTTCGGCTTTAGCTGATAATCTATCTAGAAATTGTGTATGATATGAGAGATGCACAGATTTCATTATTTTTTTCATATGGATAGCTAATTTTATCAGTCTATATTGATCGATTATTATATACTTTTTACAGTTTGTGGAGGCCCTTTAAATATTTGGCTTTGCATTTCATTTTTTTGGTTCATATTATTTTGGTTACTAAAGCTACACTGTTGCAAATGATTTTGGCCTTGTGTTGGTAGAATGCTCATATGTCTTATCTCTAGGATTCTCACAGTTGCTTCATTAGTTATTTTGTATATATATATTTCTTGGCAGGTTAAATTCTTTGCCTTGGAATATAAAAACTGAATAGTTGAAATCTGTAAATAGAATTTTTACTGGAATTCTTCTGAAATTGTAAATCAGCAACGGTTATGATTCCCATAACATGAATTGCATCCAATCTATAAAGATACTTTGTATGAGTCATATGAATCAATGCAAAAGCCATATTTGAGAATATCAGTTCAACAATTTTGTTTTCTTGGAGTGGAGGTTTTGTTGATAAAGCTGTATAATCAATGGTGGGTACCAGAGAAGAGGTGATTGGCGGGAGGTTGGAAGTTAGACTCCTTGACTCCAAAATTTCCTAATTTCATAGTTTCAGGAAGTAAATTGAACCAAGAAATGGTTGCTAGTTTTGGCACTTTTTCACTGTGAAATCTTGGGGAAATACTTGGAACTTTCCTGAGCCTCTTTTATTATCTGTAAATTAGATCTTATTATATTTATGTCCACATACGCTGAAGGGCAAACAAAATACACAAGCAGCACCAGCACCTGGTCCTCACTGTTTGACACGTGGAGTTGTTTTGACTCCATGGAGAGTTGCATCATCCTCAGAAACAAGCTCCTTGCTATGGACCGGCACATCCTGCAGTGTCCTTAGTAGTTAGGAGTTTCTTGTTACTGAGTAATAATCGTCACAAAGCCATTAATGAGCAATACTCTAAACTATCATATTGTAATAATGATCATGAAGATATTAGCAATGACTCTCATGTGATGAAATATCAGAATCATCACACCTTTACATTAAAATGAATGTAGCTTCTGAATGATCAAGACCAGACTTGCTTAAATTAATATACACATGTGCTTTTAGCAGGTTATGGAGCTTTATTTTCAATAATTCCCTATCAGGAAAAGCTATTCTCAGGCATTTCCGCCTTTTACGTTTTATGGATTCAGTATAGGAAATGAGATAGATGAGACAAATATATGCCCAGGAGAACTGGCTCCCCTTTCTCTACACATCTGTATCAGTATATTTGCAAAATAAAACAAAGAAAAATGATTTTGTAAGCCACCATAATAAATTTGGTTAAGAAAAAAACTTCCCAGGAAAATTATGCAAATTTCACAAATTAACAAACTGTGAAATTTGGGATTAGGAGCCATGTGATGATCACAACACTTATAAGATACTGTCCTTTTCAAATTAGTTACTATATCGTATCTCTTGTCAATTCCAATTTGTGATTTTAGTCACTATGTTGAGGATTTTTGGAGGTAGACAGGATGTTATAGATGCTTTAGTTTATTCAATTCTATGATTTTCAAGGTCATATAAAATATGGAGCACAACTGAGACTATGTTATAACTGTAATTCTTGTTATAACACCACACTGCATAATGAGTCCGTTCTGTACTGGAAAAGTGACATCCTGGGAAATACAAGTTTAACAAATGTTGAGAATGGAAAGCTCCTGAGGTGCTCTGCTGAGAATGTCGCTGCATGCATGAGGCTTCTCTGTGGACACAGAATCAGCAGACGCTGCATGTGAGATCAGGTAAGGGGGAAGGCTGAGTAAGGTGGGACTGGCAGAGGCAGGAGCGTCCACAGTGGGCCTCAGGGTGCTGGGACACCAAAGCTGCTGAACCCGTGGATCAAGGAGGCAGCACCAACCCCAGGGGGAGCAGTGGAAGCTCCCTGAGAGATGCTGGTGTGAATCTGTGTCGGAAAGCTGAAGGCAGTGGAGAGCAATGTCCAGGCTAGCAAAGGGCACACTTATTCAAGAAGAGGAGCCTCTTTAGATAGGGGCCCACTTCCTTCTTCCTAGTTTATATTCTGCTCAGGCTTTAAGCCTACTAACGGCCATCCAGAACATGGGGAGGGTGCTTTGCCCTCATTTTACTGGTCTGCATGTCACTCACACACCTGGGCTTTCCTAATCAGCCAAATGGTTTTTATTTTGGTCAAGCTGACAGAATCACAATCGAGAGTCACACTACTGGTACAGTCCATGGTTCAATCTCTTACACACACACAGACAGAGTACTAGGTAAACTCTAGCCAGAAAAATCTTGCAGTACAGCTCTATCATATCCACAGTTTTCAAAATGTTTTACTGATATTCTAAAATGGTCTTCACCCATGTCAGAAGATAAGGACAATGTCTTTCTGTTCATCAAGCTTGTCACATTGCCCAAAGCTCTTTCAGTGTTCTTTTTGGTCATAGTCTTGTTGCAGGCAGCTGAGTTAGTTAGCAAAATTGTGGGCAGTGAGACAAGGCTAGGCCCTCAAAGGAGCCAGTGCAGAAGCTCAGATGCCTGGCAACTGTGGGGTTGGTGGTGAGGGGAGACACCTCCTGCTGTAGGCCAGGCCTCAAGACAAAAGACCAAACAAATGCACCCATATCCTGAAGATTGATACCCTAAATAGTTCCCTATCACCCTGAGGAAGCCTGGAGTCACCATCCCATCCCCCTAGGGAAGAGTCCCTACTCCTTAAGAATGCCCATTTTTTATGTGACTTGCTTCCCCATTTGTCCCTAATGCAATCAATATTACCTGAACTGTTGATCTTATTGGCCAACCTTAGTTCTGTCCCACCTTATGCCCATCTGCCTTGTGAGTTCCCAGTCTCTGCTCCCTGCCCCCTTGAATCCATGGTTTTACTCTAGAAAAGTCCCTGGAAAAGACAGAGTCCAGGGCAACCTGCTCAGGACCCTCTGTCTCTCTCAGACAGAAGCTTTCTTTCAATAAATATATTCTACTCTTCACCTTTGTAGTTCCTAAAGTTCGTTCTTCAATTTTAGAGAACACGAACTCACAGACATAGTAGGTCGGGAGTTTCATTCCCCTGTATCAGACTCTATATAGTTATTAATTTACATATTTTAGACAAAATAAAGATCACTATTGTCACACCAAAACTGCAAACACATTTTGCAACTATTTCTTGAAGTACAAGTCATTTTAAGTCATTTTAATTCATTATATGTTTGTGAGTAAACTGATGGCTACTAGCCTAAAAATCACACATAAGACTGGATAGTGTCTCTGCAAATTTCTTTTCACTTTGAAACTCGCTCCGTTTCCTTACTTTTCTTTCTGTTACCCAATTTTGTTTTCCCTTCCAAAAGTTATTTTGTTTTCAAATCCATTTTCTCTCTCTGTTTAGACAGGGAGAAAAAATATGTGAGAACGATCTAAGCCATCATCATTGTTAGGTGACAGGTTCGGGGCAAACAAATCAGACTCGGTCTTTCTAGGGCTGAGGTCGTCCTCTTCCGTTTGCCCTATCGGAAACAAAAAGAAGAAAGGAGGAAATCCAAATCTAATCCTTTATTCCCATGTCAATAACTGTTCTAACCTGCTTGTCTCTCCAACGACTCTCTCCCTGAGGACGTGTCACCCCTGCTGTCTACTCAGAAAAGAAAGCTGCACTCATCTAACTAGAAGGAACCTTTGTCAAATTGGTACCAGATAGTGTGTTTTATTTGAAGTTATTTGTTAGCATCTGGTCATTTCCTGCAATGAAGGTGGAGAATGTGTAACTTCACTGTGCAGAAACTGTCAGCAGGTGTCAGTGGACCCCTGAGGGCTTCTTGGTAAACCTGACTGGAATCCCCATCCCACATCCTGAACTGGGAGGCCTCCAAGTTATAAGGGATGGACGTTAACAGAGCCACACGTGTCTGCTCAGACCCTTATTCACATCCTTTAAGGTGTTTTGTCCTGTTCCTCTTCCCAAGGCTGGTGCCACCTTCAGCCTCCACAACTGGTCCTTGAGCTGGGAATGAGGAGCATTGCAGACCTGGGGCTTGGTGTGCAGAAAAGCAAAACCGAAGATAAGAAAATGAACTAAGAGATCAGTTCTTCTTTCACAAATTTCCTCCCAGTCAGATGTGATCACATTATCTTTTTGTTGCATATTATTTATTACCAGTTGATAGAATGCACTTAATCTTTCTTTGTTTTGGACTAACCTAGGGCAGATTAGGTTACATCAATACAGGATGCTTGTTGCTTTATTCTCTGTACCCATGACCTATGTAGACTCCAGCATTTTCTTAGCGAATACTTCAGTTTTTAGAAAAAAAATTTCTTTTATTTTTACTGAAAAATATTTTAGATACATAATTAAGTGAATAACTTTCCTTAATAAAAATAATGCCTTTTCTTACATTTATTTGTAGATATTTACTTATTTATTGTTTCTGGTTTTGATAATCTCTGACTTTCTAAATTACTTTTATTAATACACGTATATAGTATACAACATTTACACTTTTGTGGGGAGCTGGTACATTTACATAGTACTTCTTAATTCTGAAGTTGCAGTATTTATAAAATACAATAATAAATTAAGCTCCTCTTAGGCACATTACCTTCATTCCACTCATCATTTTACCCAAAAATATTTGTTTCTAATGATTGCTTTTTATTAACATCAAAAATTTGATCACCATGGAAGACACTACAATGTCACATTACTATTATTGCTTTCATAGACTAGGATTGTGATCCCATTTTTTGTATTTTTGTTTTTGTGTCTGTTAATAAGATTTATAAAAGGAAAAATTATTTATTTGTTTATTTTTGGTACTGGGGATCGAACTCATGACCTCACACTTGCCAGGCAGGTGCTTATGCCACTGAGCTAAATCCCCAGCCCATAAAAGAAAAATTTAGTAGGAAAGCAAAACAGAGCTTACAGGAAGAGAAGAAAACAAGGGAAAATGGGGAAATTCACTGATGAGAGGACAGGAGAGAGAGGAGAAGAAGTGAGGAGAGGTGAGGTGAGGTAAGTTGAGGTGAGGTGAGGTGAGGTGAGGTGAGGT
>PVLA01015506.1:0-24940 GCA_004027455.1 Hydrochoerus hydrochaeris
TAAGGCCTGGTTGGGTACATGTGAAGAGTCCTTGACCTAAGACAGGCGCTGTCCTTGCAGGGACTGCCACTCCCATAAATGATAAGAAAAGCAATGTAGGGAGTGGCCTAATAATCTCACACATCTCTTCCTCCTGCGGACTACATCGGCTTGCATTTCCCGGGCTGACTCAATGTCAAGATTAAAATGTTAATTGATATCTATTACCCTGAACCTGGGGCGATTCCTGCTTGGGGTTGAGGTTAAAACCTATTGTTTAGGATTATCCCTGCCTGGCCCTAAGCCTGGGGCGTTTCCTGCTTGGGGCTGGGGGTGGCTGCCAAAGGTTAGCAAATAGATATTCCAGCTTCTAAAAAATAAAGGGGATTCAGATTCACTCACAGACTGGTGTGCAGTGTTTTCTGTCTCTCAATCGCCGACTCCCTGACCACCTTTGGGAAACCCTAGCCCTGCCGCAGCTGGACTCCGGCAGTACAGGGGCTCACAGCTAAGAGGCTTTAAATTTCAGAGGAGGATTTTCAGCAATGTTGAAACACTAGGATTTTGACCACTCTTGGAGATGGACTAAATGCCTTTTGCAGAAAAAGATATCTTTGGGGGACCAGGGCTGGAATGTATTGTTTGTTTCTGGATGTCCCTCCAAAACCTCACACAGTGTTAGGCTTTTTCAGGAATAGCTGAAATTAAAGTGTATAATGCTGGGATTAAATGTGTGTTTGATTACTGACTCAATCCACTGATTTGTTTGGCACTACCCCAAACCCTGTTGTCTGGATAAGATAAAAGAGACAAAAAGAGACGTGTTTTGCTGGCTTTCACTGCCATGAACTGTTGCCCTCTCTTATGTGCCACTCTGCTTTGGAGCCAGCCCATTATGGAATGAAACCTCTACAAATTATGAGCTAAATATACTTCTTCCCTTTTAACATTGGATTTCAGGTATTTTGTATCTACAATGAGAAAAGTAACTAAGACAGAAAGTGCTCTACCAATGAACTATCCTCTGAGTCTTATTTCAGTAATGTTTTTGCTACAGTTGTTGTAGTGGCCTTTCAGTCCCAAGTAGGTTATCATGTGGATAGTGTTTGGACATTGTCATGACTTTTACAATCATATCACTAACACTTAATATAGTTGTTTTCTAAGTCAGTTGGGGATGCAATAATGAATTCAACAGACTGGGTGTCTTGTTAACAACAGAATTTTATTTCCCACAGGCCAGAAGTTGGAAGTCCGAGGTCTAGGAGGTCAGCATACTTGGGTTCTGGTTAGGAACCTCTTCAGAACTGCAGACAGAAGAAGTGGAGAGTGCTCTGGGGTTTCTCTTTCATTAGTGGGAGCACTGACCTCATTCCTGAGAGCTTTACTCTTACAGCCTAAATTACCTCACCAAATCCCTTATCTTCTAACACTATCATATTGGGGATTAGGATTACAATATGAATTTGAGGGGGATGTAAAGATTTAATCCATGACTCTTGCTTTCTCAAAAAGGGGGAGTGAATGGAGGGGAAGTAAAGAGAATTAAGATGTGTTTTGTGTATGTACCAAATCCTTAATCATTATATAGTATAATTTTGTACTACTAAAAAAATCTCTTCATTGTTCATACTCATTTAACATAGCAGATAAAAAATGAGTGATTTTATTAAACATGCTTTTACATAGCTCCTGTTTTTATTTAACAGTATTTATTTTATTGGAGAATTTGAATTAAATTCCACTTTACAAAACAATTGTGCAACTTAAAAGACTTTTGCTGTAAATCTAGCTTTAAACTTGTGATCAATATAAATAGTTAAGTATTAATTCTGTATAAATGGGCCCTAATTGTTTATCTTCATAATCATTGTCATAAAATATTTGAGAAGGCTATGGAAAATGGAATAAAGAATCCGTAAGTTTCCAGAAGAATTGAAGAAAAAATTTCTTTGCCCTTCCTGTGAAATTGTCACAAAAGTTAACAAACATAAAAATGTTGTATGTGCAGATTATATTTCATGAAGAAATTGAAGTAGTTGAGCTTCATATTAAGGAGTTAGATAAGATAATGTGGAGAATCTTGGTAAATAACTTCTTTTCCCAAAATTTAAAATCAAGATGTGGGCTGAGGATGCAGCTTAGTGGTAGAGTACATGCTTAGCACTTGAGAGCCTGGATCCCATCTTCAGCAAGGGTCGGGGGAAGTGACGTCTGGGCTGTCCATTTCACTAAAATAAGCCATGCTTATGGTTAATGTTGTGGCTACAGTTAGCAGTTTTCATACTTTTTGAACACTCTTTTATCTAATTGGTCATTTATAAATATGTAAGTATACAAATCAAGGAAAAGTACAGAATAATATTCAGATGTCTTGAGTTCAAATTTCAGTACCAATAACAATATTATTTAGGTTATACTTGAAAAATAGTCCCAGTTAGACTTGACCTGAGGCAAAAGTTTATCATCTAATGTGATTAGCTGCTGCTTCTACCAATTCTACTTGAGAGGTTTGAATGAGTTTACTGTCCCTTCTGTGAGCTCCACCTCTTGTCTGTAAACAACTTAGTAACCTGCAACCTTTGGTCCCTCAGAGAGTCTGACAATTTTATACAGTTTTTAATCTGAACTACTAATAAGAGATAATGCTTGCTTCTTTCATATTACATCTTTCTATCAACAGGATAAATCATTCAACAGACTGTCAGAGAGCTTTTCTTTTGGGGAAGGCTGGAAATAAAATTTTGACTTTTATAATGATTTTATCCAAGAGATTTCTTTAGAGAGATATTTTTAATAGGACCTGGTGATGTTTATGAATACTCAGATTCCTTGAAGGAATGACAGAATAGCTGTGACAGAGGAGAAGAGCCTCACAAGGTTGATGCTTGGAGGAGAATGCTAGGGGCTCTAGTAAGGAAAGAAAGTAGGTTCAAAAGTCAGCACAGTCAGAAAACCCAGGAGACAGCTTGATGTGCCGTAGAGAACAGTCATTCTTCTCTGTAACTGCTACCCTGAAGAGTTAAAACTGAGTTGATTTATTGTTTCTCTACTTTCTGAAAGATGGGCTTATTTCATGCAACTTAACTTTTGGAAAACAAAAATTTAACTTTCTCTAAGGATCATTATTTCACAATATTTTTGCTAATTTCCTATGGGCCACATTAAAAACTGACTAAAACAGATCTACACTATATGCGCTCTGAATGACTAGAATAGCTTACCTTGACATGAACTTAAAAACTTCTGTGTTTGAACATATGTAGATTTTCAAACATTCGAGAAAATTCATTAATGTCATAAAAACTATTAAACTATCACTCTTTGAGACACTGTTCAGTCAAATAGTTTCAACTGAAAAAATGTAAGGTAAAAAAGACAGCTCTCTTGACTTCCTACTTTCTCAAACACAGTTCTTCCATCTTTTTTTTGAAAATGTGCAAGCAGTAGTATTTCCAGAACTTTCTATTTTCAAGGGTTACCTTTCTCAGGTATGTGGCTCAATGTCCTGCAGATGACACTCATGATCAGGCCTCAGTTTCTGCTTATTTCTTGATCAGTTCTGTCCCATTCCTACCAGAAGATACTTGTATCATTTCTACTTGTTACTGTTCCTGGAATGGGTTGTTCCCTCACCTCCAACCTACCACTCTGGGAACCATTGCTTTTCTTATTAGATGCAAGTCTCAGAGTGGTGATTCATTTCCCTCTTCTTTACTCATAAGATTGGAACAATTTTGCATATTTGTGTCTGATGATCTGAGGAACTCTTGAAGATCACTATGTAAAATAGCAACCTTAGTTATGTTCCTACCACCTTGTTTTGAAGTTCTAAATCGTCATTGTTTTGGACCCGTTGCTATTGTTATTTGTCTTTTTTGTTTCTTGTTTTTCTAGTAATCTGTTTTGTTTTGTTTTTCCATCTAATACAGAAAGTATAGGTACACATGTAGAGGCTTATACATGCCTAGAACTTCTAAACAGCTTACGAGAATCAATTATATTATGTGTGGTGAAATGAACAGCTACTTTGAAGAAAAACAGACATTATAGTATCCATTACTGATTCCATCTTGTAATGCTGTGAAATCCAATAATGCTTTTATTCTTTATTCAGAGTGGTTTTAGTCTGTTTTGTATTGTTTAATTTCAACATACATGAAGGTATGGGCAGCTATTTTGAAGAAAACAAGAGACATTATAGCAGTCATTGTTGATTTTCCTATTGTCTGGTTGTGAAGGTCTATAATGCCTTCATTACTCTGTTCTGATCAGTTTTATACTATTTTGTTTTGTATGAACTCATTGTGTGTGAAGATATGGACAACTATTTAGAAGAAAACAAGAAACATTATGGTAGCCACTGTAGAACTCCTGTTGTCTTGCTTTGAAATCTGTGTCACTAACATTATTTTCTTCTGATCTGCTTTGTTCTGTTTTGTTACGTTCAGTTTTACCTTCTTTAAGATTAAATTTTAAAAATCTTTCTTCACTGATCATTACTTTTTATTATGTTTTACAATTCACTGCTGGTGGTACTTCTCTAAAGCAAACACCTCTGCAATTAGCTGTTTTCAGGCAGAACATACATTTCCACTGACATTTCTCTTAGGAGTCCCTCCATATTATGTTTGTATTCCCTGATTTTTGGTTTTCATAGGAGTCAGTCAGTAACTCTACATATGCTGGTCTCTGTGCCTGACTCCTAGGGTCAAGTTGTCACAGCCAGCTCAGCAACAGCTGCAAAACATTAGCACTCACAATTTCAATAAAGAAAGCTTCTGAAGGAGTGAATGGTTTTGTGGGTTGCCAGTGGCAGGAAGCCTAGACTAGCAATTAGGTCACTCCATTGAATCCTTGATTCATAGGTTTGTTTCCTGTAACTGGCTTTTAAAAATTAGAATGGAGCCCAAATTTCCTTGATGCAATAAAGAAAAAAAAGGGAAATTCTAGGAGCAGAGGGAGAAGGAAAGTAATTCATGCCAGAAGATATAAAGTGATCTGTTACTCAAAAGTTTCTGTGTTTGTTGACCAATTTTTCATCATTCCTTCAGTGAGTCACATGGCCAGTAGACATTATTCCAACTTATAACAGTACATCACTTTTAAGAGTCACTAACAAGAAAGAGGGGATTGGCCATAATCCATGAAAAGCAAACAGCTATCTTCACCTTTTTTTCTCTTTAAAACAGTTTCTTATATCTCAAAATTTTTCACTTGCTTTTGGAACTGTTATATTTGCTTATGTATTATTCTGATCAACAATAAGACAAAGTATAAACAAAAATAAAAACTTTCATTTTTCCATCCTTAGATACTTCAACCCAAAATCTAGGGTTGCCTCATGGCATAGAAGAGTCAGGACTGTGCCCCAGACAAAGGCCCAGAGAGGGACAACATGGACCTGTCCTATAATCCTTCATACCAGCTTCCCAGATTAGAGATGGTCCCATCAACACTTTGATTACCTCTAGCTACTTCTTAATTTATTGGAGCTAATTCTGCTTTCAGTCGTACTTCTCCTTATGACCATAAGCTTCTGCAAGTGTCTTTTATGCATCTAAATATGCAAATCATTCTTAATGTTTTGGCATATTAGACATACTGTCCTTAGAGGTGAAATATGAGGCCCCCAATATGTAGTTTCTGGTTTTGGCCAATGCTGATCAGTGTGCATATATCAAAAAGAATTCACTTTTTAAATCTTCATAATCACTACAATAAATTCATGGATATCAAATGCTTTGGAGAACATTGTGGGATTTATTAAAGACTTTGTAAGAAATGGAAAAAGAAGGAGTTATATTGCATGCCAATAGCATATGACTTTATAAACCTCCATTATTCCTTTGCTGTTTGTCTAAATTCTTTCTTCTGATTTATTGTCATTCCATAGAGAATCTTTCTTTTCTCTCTACTTCATTCCTCAACATGTCATTCACTCCCTCAGTTTCTTACTTTTTATTATGCAGAATCCTTGAGTATTGGTCTGCTTGTACTTTGCTGAGGCTTATTACAATCTTATTGCAATAAAATTGATATTTCTCTGGAAGGCAGGTTGGAGATGTGCACAAACTATGCACAAGAAATGTAAACATTGTGTACCACACAAAAGAGAGAGAGATCAAGAGACAAGTGGACAGAAAGAGGACGAAGAAAAGATATGTTGTAGACATGTACCATCTTCCCTCAAGGAATGTGAACATTACATACTCCACATATGCACAAATAAAATAGAATAAAATAAAAATTTAAGTCATTACAATATATAGTGTATGTTTACTTTTTGTGTAAACTTAATTTTCTAGATTTTAAAAAGGGCCAGAAAATAATTTAATTGATTTCCCAAGAATCTTAGCCAATCTCAATTTTAGTCTTTCACTCATCCACATAAATATCTCTCCTGTTTTTCCCTCTGATATGTCTACCCGCCTTCTACCAGAAATAACATAAACAGTTTTGCCCAAAACCACCTATTTATACTCAGGATTTATCTTTTCTTGACCTTTCATTTATTTTCTCCTTAAATTCTCTACATTCTTCTACAAGAAATGCGAGAGAGATAAAGGATGGCGGGAAAGAAATTAACTTTTGGCTACTTGACTCAACTCTGACCGTCAACACTCATCTGTCAGCGCTCTATCGGTAGCAAACATGAGAAAGCAAAACACGATTCTATCTTAGCGCTGTAGAAAGCTTAGCTAGTGTTTCTGAGTTTTGGGATAAGTCAGTGAAAGTCTCCTTCAGAAGTCACTTGTTTCTGAGCCCTGTCTTTGTGCCTTCTCTTACTGGGGTTTCACACCCTTCAAAGGTCACGAGCATCAATTCAGTCTCTGGCTTACACAGCCATGCAATCAGAAGGAGGACTAAGAAGCATGCGCCTGTGTGTCAACACACCTCTGTTGTTGGAAGGAAAAATTGAAAATGAATGTTTATAATGCCTGTCATTCTGATGACAACCCTGCAGTTTAAATAAATTAAACTTCGTTTTTTAACAAATATTGCTTATCTTTCAAGCCTGTGGTAGATTCTGGGGATACAAAACTATGTGAGATAATTTCCTTGCCCTTGACAAAATTATATTTCAGATAGCAAGACAATTTGTACTCATCAAGAATCATAAGAATTCACTTCTAATTATTTTAAGTTAAAAGCCATTAAACATACATAAAGAAAGAAGTTTACTACCGCATTAATTATCAGCAGAAAGTGCTTGGTTTATTTGTACAATTACCTGCCAAACCTCCAAAAATACAAAGAAGTGCAAATTAGCTATACATTTTCTATGTAGAGCCCCAAATTTTCTTTCATAGAAGAAAAAAGTTAAAAGAACATTTTTATTAGCAAATAGACAAAAAATTTACAAAATCAGTGCAATGAAATTAATTTTGCTATCACAACTGCATAGAGAATTGTGCAGTAATCAAAATGATGGCTGTGGAGAAAATCTAAACATGTTGGCTAACTCAATAAAAAATAATTCAAATATAAGCTATTATTAATCTTAAGCATATTTAAACAACTTTAATTACATGAGAACAAGATCTGGAAAAGAATATAGAAGAATATAAATATGTGAAGATGGTAAAATTATAAGCTACTATTATTAATTAAAATATTTTTACAATTAAATAAGAAGAAATTAGAGACATAGTTACTTGTCATATTAAATTAAATTCAGCATGATCATCTATGAAGAAAGAAGACATATCTGTCTTTTAACTTAAAAATTAAAAATTTCCAAAATGTCATTAGGCCTATATAACAATTTAGTATTAGAATTTGAAATATATTATTAACAGAAATCTACTATTACAATTTTCAGACAAATGTAGACTTGAATCTTGCTCCTGCCACTATCACAGGAAAAGCTACTGATATTTTTATGTTTGGCTCTTTTTCTATAATATGAGAATAAGAATAAAACCTACTTCAATGCTTTGTTTTATTTATATTTGCTTATTTTGCTTCCATCAAAGTATATACGTAGTGTTTAGCTAACAATAAAAGTTGGTGGTAGGTGAGAGCATTGTCCAAATCCGAGAATAACATTCTGTGAGACATACCTGTTACCTTGAGTTCTTCTCCATCGAGAACACAGCTCTTCGTCTCAAGGAAGACATGGGTAAGCAGAGCAACTCTGCTCTATCAGCCTCCTTTCAATAAATGGTTTTGTGGCAGTAAGAACAAAGTGCAAATAAAAGGACAAATAAGCCGCTATTTGTCTTATGTCTGTTCTCCAAGCTTCTAATCTTGAGGTCTAAGTGACACATCCATGGAACCCATTGGCTTGCCAACACAATAACCTCTTCCTTAGTCCATAGGTCAGACACACCAAGCACTAAAATTAGCAGAAACACTTTATGAATTCATTCATCCAACATCTACTGAGCCACCTGAGACAAAGAGATCCTATGAATTCTAAGCTAGGTATGGTATGTAAGCCTGTAATTCCAGCACTTGGGAAGCTGAGGCAAGAAGATCATGCATTTGAGGCAGGCTGGCCTATGTAGTAAGAACTTGGGGTTTGGGAATACCACCCGGAGAACAGGAAATGTTCACTTTTTAAAGCTTCTAATTCTGTTTTCTGTATCAAGCTTATAAGACCTTCATAGAGGCGATTTGTTTTTAAGCTATATCAGATTGTAAATCTACATCTGTTGGATTCCACTTGATTACTTGATTACTTCTTGATTCTTTTGACAGAAATGTATAGCCATCACAAGGAAAGAGATTTTGGCACAATTATTTAATGCCATACAATCCTCTAAAACTGTATCGTGCTCTGTGTGTTTAGGGTTTGGTGTTTCTGCTTTGAATGACTCAGTGAAATCCCCTTGAGAGAATACCCTCTTTTCCCACCTACTGTGGTCTTTTTACCACACCCAGACTTTGCTCCCACTCTCTGAATTTCCTAATTCTCAAGTGTTTGTCACTGGGTTATTACAGCACCTCAATTCACTTTCACTCATTTTCAGAGTTCTGCGGAAATTACTCATGTTCCTTGCTACTGGAAAATCGGTTGTAATGTCTTTGAACTATCACATAGTATGGTTCCTTGACTTGTGGAATCCAACAGATGTAGACTTACAATCTGATATAGCTTAAAAACAGAGTTGTAATAACAAAGTTGCTATTATAGGAAAGACTAAATTTAGGTTTGCTCTGTCTCTGTCTCCGTATCTCTTTATCTCTCTATCTCTCTCTGTCTCTGTCTGTACTCTCTTTGTCTTTCTCTCTCTCTATCTCTGTCTCTTTGGCACATTTTCTCACTCTTTTTTTTTTTTTTTTTGTAGTGGGGATTGAATTTACAAGGCAAGTGCTTGTACCACTGAGCTAAAACCCCAGCCCACTTTCTCACTCTTCACAGGGTTTTACTGTGTAGCTTAGGCTGGCCTTGAAGCAGCAATCTTCCTGCTTTATTCTTGAATATACTGGCATGTAGGCACGAACCACAATGCTTAAGTTTAAACCTAACTTTATTTCTACAAACAACTGTATAGTACCAATCATATGTAAGAAGAAACTATACTAGTGGTAAAATAGTTACAAAATACACAAGAATTAATCATTCAAAAACTTGCAGAAACACAAAATAGAGTGGGAAAGATGGGTGAGATGTTATTAATCAGAATGAGATTCCATTATAAAGATAACTTAGTTGTGTCAGGGCACAAAGAATGTAATCATTGTCTCTGGGTATTAGATGATATAGGTCATAAAATTTATTAAAATCATGAGCTTAGAGTCAGACAGGTCTGAGTTAATATTAACTGTAACACTTACTGGCTTTATAGCTTTGTGATTTGAACACAGTATAAACTGTGTCAGATTATATAAAATAAGTTTAATAATATTATGTTATAACCTCACAGTAGGCTCAATAAACATATTTTTTGCCATGTAGCAAAATAAATTTTTAATATGCTTCTCATTGTTATTACGTTACTAAAATGGAGGCTAATCACAAGGTCATTTAAAAAAAAATAGTCCAAAGTTCTATCTCAAGGAAGAAGGAAAGTCAGATTATCAGAAATTAAAGACCAAAAAGATACAAAGAATGAAAAAAACCCCAAATTATCTTCCTAGCATTATGGCCTTTGGCTTCTGCCCTTGCACTTGGGTAGGAGCCATTATACTGTAGGCTCTGGTCATCTGCAAAGAATTCCTCAGATAGCACTGGTACTTTCTCACCAGTGTTCCACAGCAGTTTGTGGATATCTATAGAATAACGATCATAACCATAACTAAAGTACTTGTAATTTTACTGAGCACATGCCACTAATGTTCAGTATAATTCTCTTTTATCTTTTATGTATCTCTACCATGTAAAATAAAAACAGGAATTTTTTTTTTTTTTTTTTTGGTACCAGGGATCAAACTCAAAACCTCACACTTGCCAGACAGGCACTTACTCCGTTGAGCTAAACCCCCAGCCCTGAAAACAGGAAATATTGCTACTACTTTACAGATTAAGAAAGTGGAGATCTAATAAATGAAGAGAATCACATAAACCCATCAGGTAAAAAATTTTTAAAGTGAGAGTTGAACAAAGGCTTGAGCCAAAACTCAGCTGTAGTTGTTCGACCATAATTCTTCTTCCTCCTTTCATACAACATTTGAACTCAAGTGGCTGCCTCTCTGACAAATCCAAGAAATACTAGAAAACCAAAAATTTCCTCTTACATGTACATGTATTTCCAGCGATTAATACTAAGTTTAGCATATATTAAGCATTGTTTAATAATTGTTCATCAAAAATTAAATAAAAGCATAAATTCAATACATGAATTCTTATTCTTAGAAAATTCAGTGGAGTGAATTATTTAGCTAAGTTAATGCATTAAAATAACCCAAACATAAATCTTGCTAGTGATCACATATCCTATAATCTTGCTAAATTCATTTATTGGTTTTTATAGACTTTTGTAGATTCTTTAGGTTTTTCTACATACACAATCAAGCCATTTGGAAATAACCAATTTACCTCTCCCTTTTCAATATCAATAGTCCATTACCAATAGTTCATTTTTCAATTTTTGATTCAGTATACAAATCAATTTTAGAATATAATTCCTTTGAGTATTTGTGAATAGGGATTTAGCTCAGTGGCATGAGCAACTGTCTGGCAAGTGCAAGGTCATGAGTTCGATCTCAGGTACCACCAAAAAATAAATAAATATTTGTGAATTTCTTACAATTTCTAAGATAGGTGAAACACTGTATTAACCAAATCTGTTTAAATAAAATGTACATCTATTGCTATTTGTATGAAACTTTCTGAACAGCTCAGGGAGTGATGGAGCACATGAGTCTCATGGAGAATCCTATTCCCCAGGCTGCTGTCCTCTTGTGCATGGTTGAGCTGGTCCTGATGTTTGCTTTCCAAAGTGAAAAATTTCAGTTAAGAAAAGAATAGTTATGTCTATTCTTATTTTACCAGAGAAAACACAGTCATAAGATTACACCTATCTGAAAGGGAAGCTAGGAAACATAATCTCTAGAGGGCAGCTAGAAACAGGTAGAAAAGGTTGTGATCAATTTTCAAACTGCCACAATCTCTAAAAGCAAATACATCAGTACTGTTATTGATCTAATGATTAGACTTCTGATCATAATTTTCATATGTAGAAAACTAAAATCCATTCCAGTGTGTAAAAATGCCTTGAGCAGGCAGCATTGACAGTTGTCCGAGCGTGAAGGTCTTTAATCTACATGAGAAAAAAAGGCGTTATTCCAACTCCAGAGTATAATTAATTTATCACAGTGCAGAAGATCAGGGCAGCACAGAAACTAATATTCATGTGTGAACCATGCAAAACTCATCCCCACGAGATGCATGCAGGCTACACTCATGCTATGCATGTCCTCTCTCCATCACTCTTTACTCTCTTCTTCCCATCTCCTACACATCAAAACAGAAGTCCTGGTATGATTTTTTATCCCAGTTAAATGAAGTTTAAATGGACATTTAAAAATGTGCTTAATGAGAAATGAAATCTCAAAGAGAAAGCTTGTAACTTAGTAGGGCAACTGTTGTGTTTTCAACAAGGAAGGTTAAATGACCCCAAATTCACAGAACGAAGTGTTTAGTACAGTTTATAAAAACATTTCACAGATTACGTGTTTTCATTAGTAAACGTTACCTAGGCAATCCTATCTAGTTACTTAGATGAACTGGAGGTAAATAGAAACCTAATGAGCTGGACAATTTATCATTTCTCATTCTTTTTTATACAGCATTACATAGTGAAAATGTATTTAATGGCAGTAAGAATATGTTAATGAATACTTTAAAGTTACAGGGTATGTAGTCTGTACACGTTAGTGTGTGAGTGCACACACACACACACACACGCACACCCTCAGGCACACTTTGTCAGTTTTCTAAGCCCAAAACTTGGATTTAAGAAAGAGTACATACTATCAATCAATTTAAGAAGTAATTTTCCATCATTATAATGTATGTCACACAAATGAGGAAGATGATAGTACAGATAGTTTAAAGGCAGTAATCAGAGAGCAATTCATATTTTATTTAGGAATATGTGTGTGTTGCTGGGCATGGTGGCATATACCTATAATTCCAGCACTTGAGAGTCTGAGGCAAGAGGATTGAGGACTGCCATGAGTTTGAGACCAACCTGGGCTATATAGCAAGATCCTGTCTCAAAAAAAAAAAGTGTATGTATGTATTCCTGTCTAGTTTTTGTAGTTCAAACATTTCAAATAATTAATAAAGTAATATTATAAAGGTCTTACCTGAAAAATTACAACTTCTTGATTCCCCTTCCTGACTTCAGTAAAACTAAGAGAATTTGGTTCAACTGCATTCAACAGGATCATTAGTGTATGTATCTACTGTAAACAGATTAAGGATTCTAAATAGCAAAGAGCATCTTTAACCACCTCTAGCTTTAAAGGAGGAATTTACATTAAAAATGGAGATCAAGAAGTTGAGTCTAAAGAACAATTTAATGAGGGCTAGGCAATTACTAGAAATGTCTACTTGGCTGCCACATTCATTTCTCTTTATTCTAAAAAGCATTTTCTACTTCTGTATGCCACAAGCCAACATTTATATGTAATAAACAGATTTATAATCTCTAAACTGTAATTCTAGATTTCCAGGAGAGGGAAAAATATTGACCCGGTTTCGTTCAAGTTTTTATTTCTACTCCTATTGCCTGTAGCCCATGTAGCAAGATCACAAATGTAACCTAAATTATGTAAAACATCCCATATTTGGGATGATAGTCTCCAGAGGCAGGGACTGTCAAAAAGTAAGCTTTTAAAACAGTCTTTCCTACTTAGATCAGAAATAAGCATTATAGGAACAAAGAGATGTTTACAACCCCTATCATAATCTCATAAACCTATGTATAAACATGAGTTCAAATCTTGATTCTGGCGCTTATAGTTTTGGATGAAATGGTTGCAGATTCTCTATTTGTGGATTTTTATCTTCTTATTTGTAAAATGTGGCTAGTTATATTGTACTTAAATACATTTTGTGTTAACTAAACACAACATCTACTGGATGCATCGTACATGGCAGTATTTAAGCTAGAACAGTTTGGTTCACTAAGCATGTTATTATGCAAACTCGGCAAAACCCTGGACTATCTATTAGAAATAGAATTAACATTTAGGTGTTGGTTGACCTTAAGGAAATCAATCTGGTAGAGGTGGGAGATAAATAGGTAGATAATTTAAATAAAACGTGGCATGTTTTTTGACTATAATTCTGAATGAAATTTTAATTGATCTGGGAAGGTTTTAGGGAAGCTTTAGTACATGAACAAGAATTTAAGCTGGTTGGAAAGATTTGAGCAAGAATTTTCTATAACAAAATGAAGTTAATCCTAAAGCTGAGCTGTCTTAAATTTGCAAGGTTGATGGTTCACATTTCCTCTGTGGAAAGGAAGATAAGTTGGTAATTTAAAAGCCCTTTTCCAAACACTGCTTGAACAAAGGTGCTAAGGGAAGTATCAGTACAGTTTTTAAGGTTTTTATATGGTAAAAGAAACTTTGGTAATTTACCTGTAGGTAATTGAGAGCATGTTTTCTATACTTAGGAAAATAAAAATATTTAAGAAAAGAAACACAAAGTATACTTGATTTGTTGGTAGAAGTTAAGAAATTTAATGCCCCCATCACTTAGCTTTTTGGCTAAGATCAAGTGTAGAAATTTAATGACCCAATCTAACACTACATTCAATTCTAAACCACCTTTTCTAGATTTATCTGAAGAAACAGCAAATATGTACATAAAGAAAAGGAGAGAGCGAATCACTGTTCAACTATTTTTAAATTGTGATTTTGATACATTAGTTAGAGCCTGCCAGAATAATTTGCCATCTCAGAACAATTTGTTCATTTCACTTAGAAATTACAAATGTTGTTTAACCAATAAATCTAAATTTATTTTGTAGCAGTCATTTTTCTTAATGGAAGTTTTTCCAGATGTTGCCTAAGTCTAGTCGTCTGGGCCCTCTTCCAATAAATGAGGAAAGTTTGATTTCATAGGTTGTCACTGTTGATTTTGTCTAACCTTTGGACTCATTGGTTCATCCCAGTATATTTACCCTGATATATAAGACTTCTAGGACATTGGAGAAATTCACCTATTCTTTCATGGTAAGTGTCAAAATTAACTTTTTTTATGGGATTAAATATGTTTTCATTAAAAGTGTTGGAAAAGGTTTATAAGGCTAGTAGTTGGAGGCTTTTGAAAAGGATCATATTTATTATGCAATGCACCTGTTTGAAGCCTAAAATTTATATTGAAAGGTAAAGGAAAGTTGGAACACTAACTCCACGTTGCTTGTTAAATTAAATTTTACTGAAGCTGGTAACATTTTTTTTTCCCAAGACAGGATTTCAACCTTGTACTGGTAAGTACATGCTTTACTTTGAATAGAGTTTTAAGATGTCAGTTTCTATTTTGGTGATTTCTAAAGTATTAAAATGGTCAACAATATGACTGAGGTGGTTTGATAACTTTGTCTATGTAAGATTAAATATAGTGGTCAAACATTTTTTATAGAATTTAAATTCATTAATTTTGAAAGTCTAGTTTTAGGAATGGAGTGGTTTTGTTATTCAATTACATTTTGAAAATTACTGAAACATTGTGTATAATGCACATTATTTGGTGGTGAGATTAAAAAGCAGCTTTCTGATGCTTTTATTTTATCTCTAGGGAGGATGCAGTAACTGAAAACAACCATGGAGTGGAAATTACTTCCTGTTGCCTTGCTGCTACTTTCTATTTGCTTCATCCAGCAAGTCTCATCTCAAGGTAACTTAACCATCAAAATTTCTTTTGTTTAAAAACTACTGCTAAACACTCAGTTTATTTTCATGACAGTGACATGAAATAGATTTCTACAAATTTACATTTGCTTGATTTAATAATTAGTATAACCTTAAAATTACATAAAGCATATGATATATTCATAAGTGTTTTATAATTATCATCTTTTTCTCCTGTGTGGCAAAATCTTTCAAGAAGACTTGTTTGTTCTGTTTATTTTATAGTTCTGGGATCAAACCCAGGACTTCATACCTTAGGCAAGTACTCTATCACTGAGCTATACCCACAGCCCTGAACTTTTGTATAAAATACTGTAATTTTGACACTTATTTCTATGATTCTTTTAAAAGTTTAAAACACACAGACATTTATGTGATTAAATTGTATAATATAAAAATAACTGAAAGAACAATGTTTAAATGACATACTTTTGCTTATATGTTGATGAATAAATTTAGCCTTTTCCACAAATAAATTGTTGATAAAAACTTATTTTGGCATCATTTAGATGGTGATTTGATATTTCATTTTATTAATTGTAAGTGTTCTTTCTTACAGTGTTTATTCCTCTAAATATGGAGTTATATAGATATAAATATCATTTTGTATTATAATATTGAGCTATTCATAGTCTACCCCAGGGTCAGTACTGAATGAACAACAGTTTTTCAAGAATGCTAACATATACTCAACCTAATCACATTAGCCAATGTCTCTAGCATTACATTTAGATTGTGTAGTGCTGGTAATGCCAAGCTTTCCTTTTTCCCCTGTTTTAAGTGCAAAATCTGAGAAAAGAAAAATCAAGACAGATAGTTGGTACTATGAAGTTCCATTTCTAAAGTAGACATTTCTAGTAAAATAACTAAAATTCTCATGAAATCTGAGAGATAATTGCCTGCATAAGCATAGCTGCAGAAATTTGTTGATAAGAAAAGATGGAAAAACAAGAAAATATGAATATTTAGTTAGGAATGGCATCTACTTTGGTATTTTCAGATACCACAGGTCTCTTTCATAAGGCTATTGCAAGAATTGTAACACCAGCGCATTTCTTAAATCAGCTTTTTTACTCTAATACAATTGATTGTTCACTGTAAGTTTAAATTTCTTTTAAATAAGTAGAATTTAAATTATTGACTAAATCTAATAGCATTGAAAATAGGACAGACATTTAATCTATGAAAATTAACTTTTCCCATAAAGATAATTTAAAGTTCAGAAATCTGCCAAATGTAAATGACCATTATTGTGATGCTGTTTTGTCTGCTTCTCTTGCCTTCTGAACTGCTTCTCATTCTTTTTTCATTATATATAATATATGTATTTATGTACATACACTATATATGCATTTTGTATGTACTGTGCACATATATTTATTCAAATGTTCTGAAAATGATCCTACTCTATTGTTTATTTGCATATTAAGACTTTAACTTTCCTGGATTCTCTCCTTTTGAGATTTTTTTCAGTGTGTTTCAACATTCTTCTGTGGATTTAGGACATTGAACGTATCAATTTCTATTCCAGAGATGAATTCCATTGTTACACTCCTGTGGGTTTTTCAGGGAGGATTTTAAGGTGTCATTTATGATTTTTAGAAATTGTGGAAAGATAATTATGCCTTTGATATTGTTTTTTGGCCCAGGAAAATTCTGTGACATTTATATTCATGCTCAGATGCTATTCCAAGGGTTCTCTATTATTCTCACCAATAAAAGAGAAGAAAATCTAGTTAAGACTGTGCTCACATAACTAGCTTATTTTAAACTCATCGTCAGAATGAGTGGCAATGTAATGGAGTTTTGGAATCAGAGTTCAAATTTTAGATAGCCTGTTTATTTAGAATGATCATAGAATTTACTACCCACATAAGGGCACTTGTAAGAGTAAAATAAATAATTAGTAGGTATAATCGACCTGTAATATGTATATACTAGAACTAATAACCAGCTGTGTCATTGAGCAAGTTATTAAAATTTTAGTGTTTCAACTTTTTATAAAAACCTCTCAAAGGGCTAATAGCCTCTGAAAAACATTTTCATAATGTCTAGACACAGTGTATGACTCGGTACTGGCACAGCAATGCTCAATGAATGGCTGCTAGTAATCACCGAAACAGCAGCCTGCCTCACGATTAGCTGTAGCTGCTATCTTTCCCCAACAGCATTGCTCTTCAAAGTAAGCCACTACTATGCCTGATTTATCTTCTCAATCTGATAAAGAGTAAAGTGTCATAATCAAGGTCACATATCAGCCAAATATCAGCTAGATCTATCACCCACCACCAATTTTAGCTTTTTTTTTTCCAATCAGTAAAATTGTTCCTTACCAATCAATCGTTTTTGCCCTCCTAATTAGATCTCTCCCTTTCTAAAAGTGGTTTGGCCATGTTTACCCTAGTATTGTATAATTTTAGATCTAACAAGCTGTGCAGGGAGATGTGGGGAAGGGTATTCTAGAGATGCCATCTGCAACTGTGACTATAATTGTCAACACTACATGGAGTGCTGCCCTGATTTCAAGAAAGCCTGCACCACAGGTGAGTCCTGAGAGCGGTGCCTCCTCTGTTAAGAAGGGCGGTTCCGAGAGCTTCCCTAGCACCCACTGCTGTGCTGCCTTCCCTCTGTTTCACTTCCTTTGCTCCAAAGCCTTTCCCTACGCTTGCATAAATGTTGCACAGAGCTGTTCCTAAGGATGGTATCAAAGGGGGATGAGGGTGTGGAGACTGGAAATCTGTCACTTGCACAAAATTATTGACCTGCTCCAAGTGAAACTTCTTATTTTAAATAAAGACTTAACATTGACTCAGGAGCCATTAAGTGATATGTAATTCTTTACCAACAACCAGATACATGGGGTTTTTCAACATTTTATCAAAAGGGTCCATGGGCAACTAGAACAATCTTGTTTATTGTTTGACATTTGGGGTATTAACATGTTTCTAAATTATTTAAAAAGGACACTCCTAAGGATGAAGCACTAGTATTTAACAATGATGAGTTTCAGTTCATACACAGCAGAGCTGAATTTTAAATTATGACTGAGATGATATTTTGGGCCATTTTACTATTGACGGAAGCATTTCATATTCAATTTATAAAAATTTTAATTAAAATTCTACAGAAGTTAGCTTTGTTTTAAAATTTTTGTGTGAAGATGGTTACTACTTTTTTTTTTTTGTACTGAGAATCAAACTTAAGGCCTTGTACATGCTAGGCACAAGGCAAGCACTCTACCACTGAGCTACATCCTCAGCCCAGTCTTGTATCTTTGACCAAAAGTTAAAATGAACAGATCTCCCAATATCATTCACACTGATGGAATTAGGCTAAAATCTGTTTGTTTGTTTTTTCTTTTTTTGTACTGAGCATTGAACTCAGAGAATTTGCAGTGAATTACATCCCTAAACCTTTTAAATTTTTTGAGATAAAGTCTTGATAAATCACTAAATTATCCAAACTAAACTCAAATTTGTGACCCTCCTACTTCCCAGCATGCTGAGATTATAGGCTTATGCCACCATACTCAGCCTGAAATCTTCAACTCTATACCTCACCTTGTTTGCCATAATAAAAATGTCTTTTTATTATAAATGTGTTTTGAGCCTCAACAGAGAATCATTTATATTCAAGCAGTTCTAGATATAAACAGTACTACAAATCAATGGTATAAGGAGAAAAGACAGAAGGATTTCATATAAAGAATATTTCACTATTTAAACATTTTCCAACTTTCCATCCAGACATGTAAGTGGCTATGGAAGCATTGGAGTGTCTCATGGCACCTTGAAGGGTACAGAACATTTCTGTGTCAGCATTTCTGACTTGGGCTGTCTCCATTTGGAACATCATCCATTTTTACTGGATGATATACTCCAAATTCTAAGTAGAAGACTTAAGAATGCAGCTTTAGTGCTCTAGTCAGCTCTGAGGTGGGAAATGGTTACTAAATACATGAATATGGATTTATAATCAATAGTTAATAACCAGAATGTTTGTTTTGCTCTGGGTAGAGCTTTCCTGTAAAGGCCGCTGCTTCGAGTCCTTCTCCCGAGGGAGGGAATGTGACTGTGATGCCCAGTGTGAGAAGTATGGCAAGTGCTGTCCGGATTATGGCACTTTCTGTGCAGCAGGTAAGCGCTGAGGTAGCAGCCAGCACTTCTCAGTACTGGTAGCTGTATCTGTGTGCCTACCTTAGCTTGACTGATAATGTCTAACTTGTGGTCCATCTTGGTATTGAATTTAGTAATGTATAAGCTATTGCACGATAATTTTGTTTCATAAAGATGAAACAAAGAAGAAAAGAAGCTTCTCACAGCAGCATCTCTTGGCTCAGCCAGGCTCTGGGAGCGTCAGACAGAGGACAAGGTCTGACTGTGTATGCTTTCTTCTTCAAATGTGCTTCTATTTAAGGTTAAACCAAAAGTAGTCACACCTCACTCAATGATTTCTTGTTTCACCCTAGTGGTTCTAACTTTATGAAGTCAACTGTCCTTGGAGCTATGAATGTTTGGATATGAATATTTAAGTATATATTTAAGCACAGAATTGATACAGATTCTCCAAAAAAACTTAATTTATAAATTAGCCTAAGCCACTAAACTTGCATGCAAATGTGTCAAGAATTTAAGTTTGAACTAAATGTTCCTTTACACATGTCCAGACACTCTATCTGTTATGATAGAGTGAATAAAAAGTTTGTCTCATTTAAAATGTTCTCTGGTCAAGTCCTAAAGAAATACTCTAATCTAAGTCTTCCAGATTTCCTCAATCTATCTATCCAAATGCCCAAGTAGTTGGTTGTAAAAAGAATATTTATGGCGTTAAAAGTAAAAATAAGCGATGTATACACAATCTTATATTTTATTTAAACAAAGCTATACTGCCTGCTTCTTTAGAATAGTAGAGAAATAGAGTAGAAAACTATTAGCAGAGTTGAGGGATGTTTCTTAGCTGCTTTGTGATTTCATTGGAAAACATTCCAAAAATAATGCAGACAACGCCCTTATAATCAAAACTCCGGAGTCCAGCATTCCTGTAGCTTTCAGAAGGCCCCATGATGGAAGACACATATTTACTCATTATCTTGATAATTATTTTGGCTGTGAGACAAAGAATAACCTAGGAATTTACTTTTGGCAGAGGATGGTTGGGAAGGCAAGATGGTTAGAAAGTGAGAAAGTATTGAGAGAATATTTAAAGAAGGACAGTACTTTGTGCTATGAAGTTCTGCTACATCTGAGATTGAGGTAAAATTTGGTTAACAAATGATGAATTGTCTTGAAGATAATTCTGTAACTTCATTTACAGAATTCATGGAGATAGAGTCCCCACTGAAAATAAAGAAACTACCCACAGCTTCAGTACTTCATTAAAAAATGAAACAAAACAAACAAACAACTCTCGAATCTCATCCATGGAGTTGTTTGAGGCTTGCTACAGACACTGTTTATAGGCATCCGTGTATCTAAAAATCTCAACATTTCAAGAATTGAAGGTATTGCAACTGTCCAAGTGCCTCCTGTTTTGTCCCAAATCACTAACTAGTACATGTCAGAAATGTTACTCCACTTGGGACACAGTAGTGTACTTGCTTTTTTGTCGGTTGGGAGAAGAAAGAGGATAAGGTACAGTGGTGTGATCATGAAGCTCATGGCAATGGAGTTCTGAGGAGCTGGGAATGGTGGGATTTAGCACAGCGCTTCTCCACCCAGAGTCCCCACTTCCCTGCTTCCTTATCTTTCAAATGGCCTCGCCTTTTCTTCTGGTTTAGTGATTAAAAAATAATATTCCATGTTTTCATGTCTAGAGATGAAAGGAATTAGTGGATGAGATATGAAGTAAAGATTAAGAATAGACACATCATACTATTAACAGTTGTTTATTGGGAAGGGAAATGCTGCGGGAAAGCATAACACGCAAGTGTGAAATCTGCAGAAAATACGTTCAATTTTCATAGTGAAAGGCAAATTGGCATCATTTGATTTGAATGTACATTAAATTAGAGAAAATATATATTATTTTCTTGCAGTAGTGAGCTTCAACTGAGGGGCATGTACATGCTGTGCAAACACTCTTCAACTGAGTTACATTGCCAGCCCTTTAAAAAAAATACTACAAATATACTTATTTATTTATCTATTTAATTTTGCAGTGCCGAGGATTACTTCATGAGTTTTTTTTTTTTTTTGAGACAAAGTCTCATTTCTGTAGCCCAGGCTGTCCTTGAACTCACAGCAATTCTCCTGATTCAGTTCAAGTGCTAGGATGACAGAGCTATGCCACCACACTTGACCAGGTGCTAAGGATTAACTCTAGGGTGTCACACATGTGAGGCAAGTGATCTACCACTAAGTTGCATCCCCAGCCCCTTTTAAAGTTTTATTCTGAGACAACGTCTTTGAGATCCTCCTTAGGCTTTAGTTGCCTAAGTATGTGGGATTACAAGCATGCATCATGACTTCTAGCTTTTTTTCTCTAAGAAAGAGTCAGAAAAATATAATTATCATATTGTTCTGCTCAAAAGCATGAATATCCTGTCATCCATATGCAGTATTATTTTTTATACTCATGAAAATATGGTTGAACATATGAAGTGCATAGACTCAAGTATGTTTCAAGGAGGCAAACACATTCAGAAATCATCTTGGATGAACATCTCAATTTGCAGACAAGCAAATGAAATTCAGAAGGAGTTAGCCTATTTGCCTAAGGTTAACATGGTAAAAACATTGAGGAATAGGACAGCAATTTAAGCCTTCTGCTTCCTGAGACTTTGCTTCCTACTGTAATTTACATACTACCATTTGAGAATTAGTGTTTTATACAATAGATCCTTAGAATTAACAGATTTGGAGCTAGAGCCTTCCTGCACTGGCTTTTACCATCATCTACTCTTCAAACTATATGCATCTGTGCTTTCCACAGTTAGCAGTGCTGATAAATATAAACCAGAAGTTAATCAAACTGTCTTGCTTGGCCTCAGTGCATAATCCCACATCACCACCTTCAAAGACTGCACCTCCGCCTCCAAGAGCATCTCAAACCATCAAATCAACCACCAAACGTTCACCTAAATCACCAAAAAAGAAGAAGACTAAGAAAGTTATAGAATCAGAGGAAATAACAGAAGGTAGGAAGATGGCAGCTACAATTACAGATTTCTTAGATGAAGTTACCTGTAGGTGATCTACCTGTATGAGTATTCTCAGTGGGTAATCTTATGAAAGGCTCATTACTTTTTTGGTTTAGTTACCTTAAGTCAAAGTTTAAGCTAAAGAATGTCTCAGGTATTGCTTTCTTTAACAAATTCAGCATGGGTCTAGGTGAAAGTCATCAGAAGGGATGGATCTTACTGTAAAAACAAAATCAAAATAACTCAAGAATTTCCATGCAGAGCAATTGGGTTCTGTGAGAAATTTTGGCAGATGTGGGCAAGTCAAGAGTGTTTTATTGCTGGTGTGTGTGATAAGCTCAGGTGTCTTGCTTTTAACTGACAAATTCAAAAGGCATTTGATCATATTATCAATAAAACAAAAACAGAACAGAAGATATTTGTAGATCAGTTCTCATCAACTCTTAATGTATTTGGAGTGGCACTTTAAAAAGTCACAGTTGGTGTGATCAACCTTTTTATTTGATTTATAGAACGTTCTGTTTCTGAAAACCAAGAGTCTTCCTCCTCCTCCTCCTCTTCTTCAACTATTCGGAAAATCAAGTCTTCCAAAAATTCAGCTGCTAATGAATTACAGAAGAAACCCAAAGGTTTGAGCATTGATAAAGATCAAAGACTATATCAATGCCAAGTTAATAATTTTTAAAAGTAATGAGTGTTGGAAGAATGATGAGAGTATCACCATATTTGAGGTGGTGAATAATTTTATAAAACACATTTAGAAAGTGCCAAAGGAATACTTTCCATAGGAAATAACTGCCAAGATGCTAACAAGCTACTGTTAAAAGCAAAGGATAAGAAGATGCTGTAACAGGCTGGCAGGAATGATTATTGTGTTCTACTGTGGATCCTGTCTACCTGATCATTTTGGTTTCTTCCTCTTCCACTATCTTCATTGGGTTTTCATTTTTCTTTCCCCAGCTTTATTTTATTTATCACTTACATGGTGCTTTCAATCTTTTACAAATCTTAATCCATTAAATTCTTATAAGCCTCCATGGAATTATTATACATATTTTATAAACCTTTATTATTTCCCTAGTAAGTTATAACTGGATTTTTGAAGAATTCTGTTTCCTAGATCATTTGATTTCCTCTGAAGCAGACTCTCCATCTGAAAAGCCAGACATTGACTCTTTCATCAATTCAAGAATATTATGTACAAAAGAAATACATTCATGTACTAAATGGAATTTGTTTGTGAAGTGTCCCTTGGGTCTTGTAGCTCAAGCAGGGGAAAGCTGTCATGGGAAATCTTGTTTAATAGTCTTTTTGCTCCCCTGGCATCCTCATGTTCTGCCATCCCTAGACTGTCAAGTTTAGCTGGGCAGAGGAAAGACAGCAGTTAATAGCTCTCAGGTAGCTGGTGTGGTGAAATTATAAAACATTGGTGCCAGCTTTCCAGGAAGAAGGGGCAGCCTAGCGAGGAACAGAGGATGGAGAAAGTGAGGGTTGAAGAACAGTAATATAAAAAGATGAATTGGTGTTATTGATTACTTTGGTGATTTCAAAGATGCCACTGGCTAACATGTACAGTATTAACTGTTTAGGTTTTACTTGTGCATTTCATTTTATCTCATTCAGCCCTGAAAGATAGCTTGAGTATTAGTTTTATATTAAAATCCATGGACATATTAAAGTTCAGAAATTTGCCTAGACATATACAGCTAGCCAGTGATGAGATCTTTATGTTACTACTAAAGAAGAAAAAGCTATTAAAAATAACAAATGTGTTATTTTTTTCCTAGTAAAAGATAATAAGAAAAGAACTCCAAAAAAGGAACCTGCCCCAGAGCCACCAGTTGTTGATGAAACTGGAAGTGGACAGGACAGTGGTGACTCTAAGCTCACCCCAGCTCCTGACATTGCTACCACACAACGCAATAAAGTAACCACATCTCGCAAGAGTACAACAGTAAAACCAACAACTCTAAAACCCAGTCTCTCATCTAATCTTGATACATCCAAGGAAACACCTTCACAAGCCAATGAAGAGATAACAATTGAAACTAAAGAGTCTACTAAAACAAATAGTGCAAAAGAAAAGACTTCAGCCAAAGAGACAGGGAGTTCAGAGAAAACATCTGTCAAAGATTCTGTACCCACACCTGAAGTTCCTGCTAAACGTACACCCCAAGCTGAAACTACAACTAAAGCTTCTATTGTGATCACTCCAAATAAGCCTACCCCTACAACACCCAAGGAAACAACTCCTACCACCTCCAAGGAAGCTGCACCCACTACCAAGAAGCCAGTACTCACTACCACCAAGGAACCAGCTCCAACCACCCCTAAGCAGCCTACACCTACCACTCCCAAGGAACCAGCTCCAACCACCCCTAAGCAGCCTACACCTACCACTCCCAAGGAACCAGCTCCAACCACCCCTAAGCAGCCTACACCTACCACTCCCAAGGAACCAGCTCCAACCACCCCTAAGCAGCCTACACCTACCACTCCCAAGGA
>PVLA01015507.1:0-24955 GCA_004027455.1 Hydrochoerus hydrochaeris
TCTCAAGCTTCTAGAAAAAGAGAGCAAGTTAAACCCAAAGCTCAGAGAAGAGAGAAAATTGTAAAGATTAGAGCAGAAATCAATGCAATTGAAACTAAAAAAAAAAATACAAAGAATTAATGAATCAAAAAGCTTGTTTTTTTGAGAGAATAAATAAAATTGACAAACCCCTAGCTAACCTTATAAAGAAAAAGAAAGAAAAAAATCCAAATTCATGCAATAAGGACTGAAAAGGAGGAAATAACTACAGATCCTATGGAAATTCAAAAGATAATGAATACCTACTTTGAAAATTTCTACTTGCATAGAGTGGGAAACACAGAGGAAATGGACAGATTCCTAGAGACCTATGAACTACAAAAGCTCAACCAAGAAGATATAGCAAATTTGAATAACCCAATATCAGCTATTAAAATTGAAAACAGAATTAAAAACTTGACAACAAAGAAAAGCCCAGGTCCTGATGGATTCACAGCTGAATTCTACAAGAAATTTAAAGAAGATTTGATGACAATACTCCTTAAACACTTCAATGAAATTGAGAAGAAAGCAATCCTCCCTAAATCATTCCTGGAGGAAAGTATTACTCTGATACCAAAACCAGAGAAAGACCCAACCAAAAGGAGAACTATAGACCAATCTCATTAATGAACATTGGTGCAAAGACTCTCAATAAAATACTGGCAAGTAGAATGCAGCAAATCATCAAGAAGATTATATACCATGACCAAATGGGGTTCACTCTAGGAATTCAGGGATGGTTTAACATATGCAAATCAATAAATGTAATACACCACATCAACAGAGCCCCCCCCCAAAAAAAACCACATGGTCATCTCAATAGATGCAGAAAAAGCTTTCAATAAAGTCCAAAACTTGTTCACGATAAAAAACCTTCAGAAACTCAGAATATATAGTTTCTACCTCAACCTTATAAAGGCCATCTATGGCAAACCAATAGCCAACATTAAACTAAAATTGAAAGCTTTCACTTTAAAATCAGGAACAAGACAAGGATGTCCACTATCACCACTCCTATTCAATATAGTTCTGGAAACACTAGCTAGGGCAATCAAATAAGAGAGAGAAATAAAAGGAATAAAGATAGGAAAGGAAGAAGTTAAATTATCACTATTTGCAGATGACATGATACTCTATATAGAAGACCCAAAAAACTCCATTAAAAGACCACTAGAGGAAATAAACAAATTCAGCAGTGTAGCTGGATACAAAGTCAATGCTCAAAAATCAATAACATTCATATACACAAAGAAAATACTCACCAAGAGAGAAATTATGGAAATATAGCCCTTTACATTAACATCGAAAAAAAGGAAATATTAGGAATCAACCTAAGAATGTAACAGATATATATGCTAAAAATTATACTATGCTGAAAAAGGAGATTGAAGAGGATACTAGAAAATGGAAGGATATTCCTTGCTCTTGGCTAGGAAGAACCAACATTGTGAAAATGGCTATACTCCCAAAACTGTTACACAGATATAACACAATCCCAATCAAAATAACATTGACAGACCTCACAGATCTAGAGAAAACACTCCTAAAATTCATTTGGAAACAGAAGAAACCTAGAAGAGCAAAGGCAATTCTAGGCAACAAAGGCAAGGCAGGAGGCATCTAAATTCCTGACTTGAAACTGTACTACAAATCCACAGTGATAAAATCAGCATGGTACTGGCAAAGAAACAGACCTGAGGATCAATGGAACAGATTAGAAGATGCAAGCACAACTACAAAAATACTCAACCACCTGATATTTGACAAAGGAGCTAAACATGTTCACTGGAAGAAGGATAACCTCTTTAATAAATGGTGTTGGAAAAATTGGCTCTCCACATGCCGAAGACTGAAACTAGATCCATGCTTATCACCATGCACAAAAGCAAAGTCTAAGTGGATCAGGGACATAAACATCAAAACAGAAACACTGAATCTACTGGAAGACAAGGTAGGCAGAAGTCTTGGAGACATAAGGGTAGGCAGAGAATTCATGAACAAAATGCAAACTGCACGAGAAACACTTCAAAGAATCAACAACTGGGATCTCATATTATTGAAAAGTTTCTCCATTCCAAAAGAAATCACCAACAGAGTGCAAAGAAAACCCACAGAATGGGAAAGAATTTTAGCCAGCAACCCCTCAGACAAAGGACTTATATCAAGAACATATATAGAGTCGAAAAACATAAAGCCCCCCAAATTCAAAGACCCTCTCCAAAAATGGGCATCTGAGATGAAAACACAGTTCTCAGAGGAAGACATACCAAAGGCAAATAAATACCTGAAGAAAAACAACATTGAGAAATCACCTCACTCTGGAAAGAATAGCTGCCATCAAGAAATCAACTGATAACAAATGTTGGGGAGGCTTGGGGGGTGGGGAAGGAACACTGCTCCACTGTTGGTGGGAGTGCAGACTGGTGCAACCACTATGGAAATCAGTATAGAGAATTCTCAGAAGACTAGAAGTGGAAGACCCATTCAATCCAACTATCCCCTTCCTGGATATTTTCCCAGAAAAACTGAAAAGTTTGTATCACAGTGATATATGTGCACCAATGTTCATAGCAGCACAATTTGTAATAGCTAAATCTTGGAAACAACCAAGATGCCCATCAACTGCAGAGTGGATGAAAAAGATGTGATATTTTTATACAATGAAATATTACTCAGCTATAAGAAGGTTGATCTTGAGGGCCTTCCTAGGTAAATGGAGACAACTTGAGACTATCCTCATTAGTGAAATAAATAAGAATCATATTTATAAATATTACATTGTGTCTCTAGTGTATAAGTAATAAGAAAGGTAGGAATAATAGGTTTAATTGCTATTGTAAAAAAGAGAAGAAAAGAAAGAGCTCTAAAGGATACAACTGCATGTATGTTTAACTGTGTAAGATAGATGACCACCATATTACTAAGTTTTTGTTAGATTGTTGTGCAGAACTGTTTGCAATCTCACTGTTTGAATGTCTACTTTGTATGCTTGAATTTTGTAACTTGAAGAACTATTTTCAAGATGACATTATGTAATTTATCAACTAGTGATTTCTTAGTGTTTTTTTTTCTTTTTTTCCTTTGGAATTCTGTATTATTGCTACCCTTTTTTCTGTATTGCTTTCTTTTCTTTTTTTTCTCTTTAAATAAAAAAAGGAGTTATACCCTTTCACTTCTTCCAAACAGGCCCCACCAAACAGCAAGCCAACCATAGCAAGCAACTTTATAATTCAATCACTTTCGAAAAGCTCTGCCTATGAATGCATGAGGACATTGGAAGGAATTCTTGATCTTCTCTCTCTCTCTCTCTCTCTCTCTCTCTCTCTCTCTCTCTGTCTGTCTCCTGCTCTCATTCCATTTTTAATACCCTCTGCCATGTTAAGATGCAGCGAGAGAGCCCTCACAAGATTCCAAGAAGATATTTATGCTATGCTTTTGGACTTCCCAGCCTCCAGAACCATGAGCAAACTAAACTTCCAGTCGTTGTAAACTACTTTGTCTCAAGTATTTTCTTATAGTAATGAAAAAAGCTTAAGAATATTTTAGTTTTCCTGTTGTTAAGACTAAATTACTCAATATTTACAATTTAAATGATGTAAGGTTTAATTTGGCTCAAAGTTTTAGACAATTCAGTTCAGGAAAGCAGAAATAAACCTAATGCTACACCTCAAGCTTCTAGAAAGAATAGAGCAAGTCAACACCAAAGCTCATAGAAAGGTGGAAATTATAAAGATCAGAGCAGAAAGTAATGCAATTAAGACTAAGAAAACAATATAAAGAATCAAAAGAGTTGATTCTACAAAAAAATTCTAAAAAAAATTGGGCCAGGGATTTAGCTCAGTGGTGTAAGTGCCTGTGTGGTTGGCATGAGGTCGTGAATTCAAACCCTGGTAAAAAACAAACCAACAAACAAAAAACACAATTCCAAAGAGTTGGTTCTTTGAAAAAGTAAACAAAATTGATAAACCCCTAGCCAAACTTATCAAGAAAAGGAAGGAAAAAAATCAAATTCATGTAATGAGGAATGAAAAGTGTGAAATCAATACAGACCCCTTGGAAATTCAGAAGATAATGATCACCTACTTTGAAAGCTTTTACTCACATAGGCTGGAAAACATAGAAGAAATGGACAAATTCCTAGAAACATATGAATTACCAAAACTAAATCAAGAAGATATAAAAATTTAGAATAATCCAATGTCAGTTACTCAAATTGAAAAAATATTAAAAACTTACCAACAAAGAAAAACCCAGGTTCTGATGAATTTAAAGAAGATTATTATGAGAAATTTAGAGAAAATTTAATGCCAATACTTCCCAAAAATTTTAATGAAGTTGAAAGGGAAGTAATTCTCCATAACTCATTCCTGGAGTCAAGTATTACTCTGACACCGAAAACCAGAGAATGATCCAACCCAAATGAAAGACTTCAGGACCACCTCCCTAATGAACATTGATGCAAAAATTCTCAATAAAATACAAGTAAACAGAATCAGCAAATGATGAAGAAGATTACACATCACAACCAAATTGGATTCATCCTGAGAATGCAAGGGTGCAAATCAGTAAATGTAATATACCACATCAACAGAGTCAAAGACAAAGATGACATGATTATCTCATTAGACAGAGAAAGTTTTTGATAAAGTCCAGCACTTCTTATGATAAAAGTCCTATAGAAAACTGTAATAGAGGGTATCTGCCTCAATCTGATAAAAGCTATCTCTGAAAAATCAACTGCCAACATCATACTAGAGAAATAAAAGAAATAAGGATAAGAAAGGAAGAAGTTAAATTATCACTATTTGTAGATGACATGATCCTCTGCATAGAAGACCCTAAAAACTCCATCAAAAGACTACTAGAGTTAATAAGATTCAGTAGTATAGCTAAATACAAAGTCAACATTCAAAAATCAATAGCATTCCTGTATACAAACAATAAACTCATTGAGTGAAAAATTATGGAAATAACACCTTTTACAATAGCATCCAAAAAATGAAATACCTAGGAATCAATCTAACAAAGGATGTAAAATATTTATACATTGAAAACTTTAGTACTCTAAAAAATAAAAAGGAGATTGAAGAGGATATCAGAAAATGGAAAGATATCCCTTGCTCTTGGGTAGGAAGAACCAACATTGTGAAAATGACCATACCCCCAAAACTTTTATACAAATTTAATGCAATTATGATCAAAATATCACTAACAAGCCTCACAGATTTAGAGAAAGTATTGCTAAAATTCATGTCAAAACAGAAGAAACCTAGAATAGCAAAAGTAATCCTGGACAACAAAGACAGGAGGCATAACAATACCTTACTTGAAATTATTGTACAAAGCTACTGTAATAAAACAGCATGCTACTGGCAAAACAAAACAAAAAACAGACCTGAGGATCAGTGGAACAAATTAGAAGATGTAGAGACAACTACAAAGACACTCAGCTACCTTATTTTGACAAAGATGCCAAACATGTTCACTGGAGGACAGATAGTCTCTTTAATAAATGGCACTGGAAAAACTGGCTTTCCACATGCCAAAGACTAAAACTAGACACATGCCTATCACCATGAACTAAACTAAAGTCAAAATTGGTCAAAGATCTATTAAAACAGAAACACTAAATGTACTGGAGGACAAGGTAGATAGAAAGGTTGAAGACGTAGGAAAAGGCAAAGAATTCATCACCAAAATGAAAACTGCATGGGAGGTACTTCAAAGAATCAACAACTGGGATCTCATCTTACTAAAAAGTTTTTGCATTTCAAAAGAAATTACCAACAGAATGTAAAGAAAATCCACAGAATGGGAAAAATATTTAGCCAGCTGTCCCTCAGATAAAGGACTTATATCTAGAACATATAAAGAACTGAAAGTCATCATACCCCCAAATTCAAAGTCAATCCAAAAATGGGCATCTGAGATGAACATGCACTTCTCAGATGAAGAAATGCAAATGACAAATAAATACATGAAGAAATGTTCAACATCATTTGTCATTTGAGAAATGCAAATTAAAGCAAAATTGAGATTCTACTGAGATTCCAGAAATAATGGCTGCCATCAAGAAATCAAATAACAAACATTGGTGGTGTGTGATGAAAAGCAAACTCTTTTTCACTATTGGTGGAAATGCAAACTGATACAGCCACTGTGAAAATCAGTGTGGTGGTATCTCAAAAAACTAGGATTGGAGGTTCCATTCCATCCAGGTATTCCCCATCTGGGTATTTTCCCAGAAGAATTGAAAATATCATGTCATGTATCAACATGTGCACCCATGTTTATAACAGCACAATTTGTAATAGCTAAATCTTGGAAACAACCCAAATGCCTATCAACCAAAGAATGGATAAAAAGATACAATATCTTCATAAAATAGAGTACTACTCAGCTATAAAGAAGAATAAACTTGAGGCTTTTGCAGGTAAGTGGATGCAACTTGAAACCATACTCATAAGTGAAATAAATCAAACCCATGTGTAAATATTGTATTGTCTCCCTATTGTTTAAAAACTGAAAGAGTAATAAGATCCAAAATGTACAATAGATACTGTAAAAATGAAAGGGAAAGAAAGTTCTCAAAAGGAAATAACAACTGGGATAATGGCAGGGAGAAAAGGAAAAAGAAAAAAGATTGTATAGGTATGCATACGTATGTTTGTGTATGTATATACACACAAGACAGATAACTATTCCTACTACTAATCTCTGTAAGTTCATCAAAAAAGTTTGTTTTTATTGTGTGATAGTTTGATCATTTTTTCATGCCTAAATCTTGTAATCTGAGCAACTACTTCTAAGATAACAATATGCAATATATTAACTACTATTAATTTCCTGCTTTTTTGAAATACTGTATCATTTCTATTCTTTTTATTTTGCTTTGGTTTTAAAATAAAAAATAGAAAAAAAGAAAAAAAAACTATGCACCCTTTGGAAGTTACTTATTTGTTTTTTAACCTCAATTTTTAATGGAATGCTGATAGGATCATAGGATCTTGAACCTAGGACCCAAGTTCCTGTAAGGACTAAATGGAATATTGCTACATATATGAAAAGAACTCACCATTCAATTACCATTACTGATTGTTGTTATCTTTTCCAATTTTGTTTCCCCCTTTCACTGGGGGGAAATGTTGGAGGTGAAACTATAAACTCCTACAAGATCTGTTTCACTATCTTTATCCTTTTCTCTTCTATTTTAATAGGAGTGATGATCTTTCTAAACTTTAATGAAAGGCAATCTTTCCATTGTTCAAGGTTTATCTTTTCTCCTCTTCTTTTTGTTTCTTTTTTCTCTTTCTGTTTCATTTTTGTTGTTGTTTTCTTTTTTAAATTTTTTGCAGTAATGGGGTTTGAGCCGAGGGATTCACACAGTAAGTAATTAATCTAACAATGAACTACAACTCCATCTCTTTTCTTTTTCCTTTTGTTTACTTTTTGTTTGTTTGAGACAGGGTCTTGACTTCTGGGAAAATGGTGACATGGTGAGTAGCAGAGAAAGAGGCTATCCAAGATTTGGTGTCCAGACATATATAGCAACATGAGTAAGACAAGAAGGAACTGAAAGGATTTAAAGCAAGAATTGAAGTCAATGGGAGCAGTGAAGAGAGAAACTTCAACTGAGAATGAGGTGGCAGGCAGCAAACCTGCCCAAGCAAGGTTGTTTGCCTCTGTGCCCAGGCAAACAAAATGCGCAGGCAGGCTCAAACTTGCAGATTCATGGTGACCACTGGCAACATAAGAAAACTCTGCACAGAAATGCACCAGTGAAATGAGAAGTAGATGAAGAAGACTGAGGCGACTGGTGAGTTATTTGGGTTCAGACATCTCCAAGGAGAGATCAGCTGGTGGCCATCCTTTTTTTTTTTTTTAAGATAATAACACTAAGCAAAATAAAACAGAATAAACTCAATCAAACTCAATCAAAACAGTGAACATGATTTCAAAATAAGATAATAGAAAATCAACAATGACTATCATTATGCTTCTTGTTATCTTCAAAGTAGCAGCCTATGTCATCAGACATAATGAAAACAAAACAGAACAATAAAATCAATCAAAACAAAACAATGAAAGCTATAAAGGGCTTCAAAACAAGATAATAAGAAATTAACAATGCCTACCATAATATATTTTTTTATCTTCAGAATAGCTGCCCATACCATCTGATATAATAAAATTAAACAACACAAAACAATAAAACAAAACAAAACAGAACAATGAAAATGACACAGGACTTTAAAACAAAATAATAATTAACTAACAATGCCTACCATCTTCCCCTTTCAGATGTTTCCTCCCTTTTCACTTTCACAATATCTATTGTACATTTTGGATCCCACTAACTCTTTCAGGTTTTTATGTTGGGGAGACAACACCTATGTGAGTTCCAACCATTTCACCCAACAGCATGAACACAAGTTACATCCATTTACCTACAAGAGCACTGAGGTTATGCTTCTTTATAACTGAGGAGCTTTCCATTGTATAAGAATGCCACATATTTCTTATCCATTCTGCAATTGATGGGTAAACTACATTTGCTTTTTTTTCTGGTTCCCTGTCACATGAAGCATTGTTTTCTCTTCTTTGACTTTCAATCTATGAATTACCGTTCAAGGTAATGTATTTCTTATATACTGCATATTGATGGATTTTGTTTCTTGATTCACTCTGTCTGTGTCTCTTTTTATTGGTGAATTGATGCCATATACATTAATGGTTATGGCCAACATGCATTGCTTCATCTCTGCCTTGCTATTTTCCTACCATTGGCTCCCTAATTTTCCCGTGTTCAATTGCCTGCCCTACTGGGTGATCTCCCTCTGTTGCTGTTCTTGGAACTGTGGTCATCTTTATCTCTGTCTAGAATATTCTTCAACACTCTTTGTAGGGTTGGTTTGGTGGTCATGAATTCTTTCATTCATTCTTTGTCATAGAAGTAATTTTGAAAGATACTTTTTCAGGGTATCTCAATCTGGGTTGGAAGTTTTTTTCTTTGAGGACTTGAAATACTTTAAGCTCTTCTTAACTTGATGGTCTGTGTTAAGAAATCTGTTGTGATTTTCATGGTTTTTCCTTTATAGGTGATCTGTGTCTTTTCTCTAATTTTTAGTTTTTAATGTTCTATTTTTGTCCTGAATTTCTGAGATCTTGTTTATTATACATCCGGGTATATATTTATTTTGGTATGGCTACCTAGAGTGCTAGATACCTCACTTATCTGTATGTATGTCATGTCCTTTACCCATGCTTGGGAAGTTCTCCACTATTAGTTCTATAAATAGTCTGTTTATGACATTTCTGTTGACTCCTGCTTTTTCACTGATATCTATCAGTCTTATATTATTTTTCTTTGTGTCATATTGCAGCTGTTGAATTGTTATTTCCTGGTTCCTAGTTTTTTTTCATTTTTTTATTTAAAGAGAAAAAAACAGGAAAAAGGCAGAAACATTACAGAACCTCAAGAAAAGAAGATAAACAGTAAGAAATCACCAGCTGAAAGACTACACACTGTTCTTCCAGAAATAGTTATTCAAGCTACAGGACCAAATCACACAAAGTAGGCACTAAAGCAGCGAGAGTGCAAACAGATCTGTTCAACAATCCAACAAGAACCTAGAAACACAGTCATCAATCCCACACATCCTCCTAGTTATTTTTAAGAGATCTTTCCTTTCATGATTGCTAGTTGCCATCCCATCTTCAAGGTCTGAAAATCTATCTTCAGTTTCTTCCAAGCAGTTCTACCAGTTTTTGATAGAGTTTTTAACTTCCTAAATATCTCTTTGAATCTGTTTCATGCATTCAAATTTTTATGTTATTCATTCAAGGTTTTCATTATTTTTCTATGCTCCTCTTTTTTAACTATCTTTTTAAAATATGCTTAGCAACTTTTTTATTATGTTTGTCATTTCTTCTTTTACCTGAGATATTATTTCTCATCTGATTTCTTTGACAGCCTCATGAAGTTGTTTCTTTACTTTGCTGTCATCATCCCAGAAATTTTAGGTGTGTGTCTTCTACTTTTTTCCATGTCCATGTCTTCTGGACTTGTTCTGTTTGGGCTAGAGGCCAAAGATTGCCTTTTGCTTCTTCATCTTGACATTTTCCTGGGTTCCTCTGGATGAGCCAGTTGTGGGGTCTCAGACCCTTCCCATGTTGGCTACCCATCCATAGTGTAGGGGGTTTTGTCAGGCACCTGGATTTCTCTTAACTCAGGTTCCCTGGGAGGTGGTGGATAGTGGAGTGGGCTTCTCCAGATATGTATGGCTACTCCAAGGTATGGCTGGCTGTTTCTCCCAACCTGTGCTGGCTATCCATGGGAGTCCCAGTGGCAGCCTGCATACTCATGCGGGTTGGGATGGCTGTGTCTCCCTGCCATGCTTGGCTGTTAGGTATCTTGAAGAGGGGCCAAATGAGATCAAAACTCAGAACAGCTAAAGATCAATTCCATCCAGGAGCTCTCAGTATCAGGGCAAGGCTGCTGAGTTCAAGTTGGCAGGAGGTCAGGGAACAGAGTTCAAACTGGCAGTAGACACAATTTCATAGACCAAAACCAGGCTCACTTTCAGTGCAACAAAAGGCTTAAGATTCATGGGATTATCCACTACCCAGATGGAAATCTATGGTTGACTTTCTTGGATTAATCATCATGGATCTGGATTCTGTCTGCCCATAATATCTACCAGTGACAGCAGAGGCATGCCTTGAAGTGTACATTTTTAATTTTTTTCCTTATTTTCTTGTTTTTATGCTTTATTTTGTCTTTTCTTGTTTGTTCTAGTTTTTATGAGTGTAAATATGGTTCCTAAGTTTTTTGTTGTTGTTGATCTGTCTTGTTCTTTTTTTTATTTCTTGCTTCTCTCCCCTCAACCTGCTGTCTTATTTCCTAGTTGCCCAAAGTTTGCTTAATTGCCTTTGTGCTCCACCCTTATTTCTCATTTAGTCCTCTTTTTTCTATTCTCTTTCTTTCTTTCTTTCTTTCTTTCTTTCTTTCTTTCTTTCTTTCTTTCTCTCTCTTTACCATTTAATCCTTTAGAGTTTTCTCCTCTGAGAGTAAAATGACCACAGTGAGGCCCTGTTTATTGTACACAATTTTCTGGTTTGTTTTAGATTCTTTTACATAACCACAAATGTAGTTCCTATGATTAAAGGTGACAAATTAATATTTCCCTTAGTTTGTCACTTGTAGGCCATGTGTCATGCTAATGTTATTGATGATTGTACTACTTTAGCCAATGTAACATAATTGTTCTAATCAGTTGTTCTTTATGGAATGCTAAGACTGAGATTGCTTAAGGGTCACAAATAATACTATAAGTTATTGACAAATAACCAGGGGCTGGGCCAAGTAGACAGCAACTTCTCATCTGCAATAAATTGAAGAGGTGTAGGATCTTGAAACAAACTCAAAACCCCAAAGCCAGCTACACCTGCAAGACATCTCTGAGATGTACTAATTTACTAAGAGTGCTAAATACTAGCAATAAAATTACTCACCATAAGCAATTTACAAGCACCAATCTGGGGAATTAAACTAAAAATAAATTAGAAAATGAGAAGACACTTAAACATGATGCAACCTCAGACGTCAAGCTCATGAAAGGCAAATCCAGGGAGCAATGAGGTGGAACAATTTGATAAGCACCCATCTGGGCTCTCAGAAATGGTAAATGCAGAGGCAACAAAGCAGATGAAGTTCTAGAAAAAATCTAATCAGAAATAATTTCTCAGATACCTACAGAGATGGTGGCCACAAAGAAAGACATGCTTAGTGACTCTAAAGCAGACACAGATAATAAATAAATAAATAAATAAATAAATAAATAAATAAAGGAACATAGGAAGAAGATAGAAACCATGAACACACAATATAGGAAAGAATTAGATTCCATGAAACAGATTCAAACAGATATCTAGGAGGTTAAAAATTCCATTGAAAGTATACAGAGCATAATGACCCAATGTGAGGACTGAATGTAAGATATAGAAGATCATATTGCAGTTAGTGATCATGAAAAGAAAGATTTCTTAAAGATAACAAGGGAAAGTAGCTATTCTGAAGAATGCAAGAGGCATTAAGGTAACCATTGTTAATTTCCTATTATCTTGTTTTGAAACCCTGTATCACTTATACTGTTTTGTTTTGATTGACTTTATTCTATTTTATTTTGCTTGGATTTAGCATCTTTAAAATAAAAAAAAACTTAAAAAATGGCAAGGGACCATGAAAAATCAATCCAGCATTTGTTTCAAGATGCAAAGAATAACATAAAATTGATCACAGACAATGAAAAATCAGGAGATAGTACAAATGATCTTAAAAACTTGCTCTCAGATGCATTGGCAGAAAACTTTCCTGGAAATGAAAAATAATTTGACATACAGATTATTGAGGCATATAGAGCTCCAATTAGTCCTGATAAAAAAAATTCTACACCAAGGCATATAATAGTTGAGATTCCTGGGCTGGGGATATAGCTCAGTGGCACAGTGCCTGCCTGGAAAGCACAAGATTGATAAATTTAATCCCCAGTACCATTAAAAAAAATCCAGAAATTCAGCACAAGAATAGAAGGGGAAAAAATGTCACCAATAAAGGAAATCCCAACAGAATCACAGAAGACTTCTCAACACAAACCCTCAAGTGAAGGAGAGCTTGGAGTGAAGTATTTCAGACCCTAAAAGAAAACAATTTCCAACACAGACTGATGTATTCTGCAAAACTGTTTTTTAAAATTGATGAAGAAATAAGATATCTCCATGACATAGAACACCTGAGGAAATTCATAAACACCAAGCTAGCACTCCAAAATGTTCTGAACATTATTTTTCAAAGCAACAACAAGGATTACAACTACATGAACCTCACTGGAATGATGAGGCAAGGCAAGCAATTAAATGGAGGGGAAAAAAGAAAGACAACAACAAGGAAACAACATGACAAAGATAAGTCAATACATATCAGTTATAACCATTAATGTAAGTGGTCTCAATTCACCAATAGAAAGAAACAGACTAGCAGAATGTATCAAGAAGCAATATCCAACAATACATTGCATATAAAAACCACATTTAATTTTTAAAAATTCATACACTGAAACCCAGAAAAACACAGGGGTAGCTATTCTACTTGTAGACAATGTGAACTTCAAGCCAAGACTGATTAAGAGAAGCAAAGAAGGTCTTTGTAGGGAATAATCCAAGAGTAATAGATAACTACATAAATATCAAATACCAGTGTACTTAACTATATAAAACAAATATTAAAACAGACATAAAAAAATCAAATAGGCATGAATACAACTGTAGTAGGGGACTTCAATACCTCACTGTCACATATAGATTAACTAGACAAAAAAATCAACAAAGAAATATCACAACTAAACCAAACTTTGGAACAAAATAACATAGTAGATGTTTACATGGTGTTCCAATCCCACAATGTCAGAATACACATTCTCAGCTGCACACAGGATGTTCTCCAAAACAGACCACATACTAGCTCATAGAATATGTTTAATTAAAGCAAAGGAGTTGGAATTGTACCATGCATATTATCAGACCATAGTGCAATGAAATTGGAAATCAATGGCAAATAAAGCCAGAAGAACTTCATAAGCACATGGAAATTAAATTGCACACTCCTAAATGATCAATGGGTTACAGAAGAAATTTGAGAAGAAATTAGTTTCTACAATTAAATGATAATGTCAAAACAACATATCAGATGTATAGGACACAATGAAAGCAATCCTACTAGGGAAATTTATAGCAGTGAATTCCTATATCAGAAAACAGAATGAGATTAAACTACCTGCTAAACCTCAAGCTTCCATCCACTGGGGGAAGTATTGGTGAATCACTGCCCCATGCCTTTCCACCATTCCAGGAACCTTGGATCAGAGGAACCCAGGTCCTAGTCCAATCTACTACACCAAGGAACTGGCAGCCAATGTAGGAAGCACCTGGGATACAGCAATAGGATGATTCAGAGCAACACAGAAAAATGTCAAGATAAAGGAGCAAAATATAATCTTAGACCTCCAGGTCACACAGAACAAGTTCAGGAGATACAGACATACTAGAAATTAGCAGTCACACACCTGAAATTTCTGAAAGGATAACAACTGATACAAAGAAAGAACTTAGTTCTTGTATTGTTCGGTTAATTTTACATGCACATGTCTGAAAATGATAGTCTGAACAGATATTTTAAAGGTAACAAGAGGCATTATGGTAACCATTAATTATTTCCCATTATTTTGTTTTGAAGTCCTGTATCATTTTCATTATTTTGTTTTGTCTGGTTTGATTTTATTCTGTTTCATTTTGTTTGATTTTATTATGTCTGATAGTATGGGCAGCTATCTTGAAGATAAGCTACTGTTGATTTCCTATTATCTTGCTTTGAAGTCCTGCATTGCTTTCATTGTTTTGTCTTTATTGGTTTTATTCTGTTTTATTTTGTTTGGTTCTATTCTCTCTCTCAAAAAAAAAAAAACAAAAACAAAAACAACAACAACAACAAAATTCTACTTCCAGAAAAAGAAGAGCAAGTATGTCTGTATCTCCTGAATGTGTTCTGTGTGACCTGGAGGTCTAAGATTGTATTTTGGTCCTTTATCCTGACATTTTTCTGTGTTGCTCTGAATCATCCTATTGCTGTATCCCAGGTGCTTCATATGAGCCAAAGCTCATATGAGGGAACAAATTATAAAAAATCAGAGCAGAAACTAATCCAATGGAGACTAAGAAAACAAAGCAAAGAATCAATGAATCAAAAAGTTGGTTCTTTGAAAGATTAAATAAAATTGACAAAGCCTTAGCCAACATTATCAAAAAAAGGAAAGAAAAGATTTACATTCATGAAATTAGGAATGAACATAGTGAAATCACAGCAGAGCCTGTAGAAATTTAGAAGATCATCAATATCTACTTCAATAACCTGTGTATCTAAAAAGGTAGAAAGCACAGAAGAAATGGACAGATTTCTACATGTATATGAATTACCAAAACTGAATCAGGAAGATAAAAAAAAATTTTAAATGAAACAACATCAATCAATGGAATCAAAGATGTAATTAAAAACTTGCCAACAAAGATAATCTCAGGTCTTGATTATGGATTCATTGCTGAATTCTACATGGTTTTTACAGAATGCTGCTACTTCTCAAACTCTTTAATGAAATTGAAAGGAAACCATACCCTCAAAGTCATCCCTGGAGGAAAGCATTACTGTAATACTAAAAGCAGGGAGGAATCCAACCAAAAAAGAGAATTACAGGCCAATCTTCCTAAAGAAATACATCAAGAACCTGGTCAAGAGTCCCAATAGTCAATAATGGGAACCCAGCCAAGAGTCCCAACTGTCTGTATCTAGAATGCCAGGAGAAAAATAAAAAAACAGAGACAAGTATTCCTTCAATGGCTGAAAGTCAGTATCTCTGGATCTCTCCCCAAGCAGCCACTATTTATTAGCTGTGTACAAGTGATATACGGGTCTAGCAAAGGATTACAATTCTTCTAAAGACTCCAACTCAAGAAGGCACAGATAATCTTATGTTTAGAAGTATCTTGACCTGGAGTATAATCCTGTAACAACTCAAGAAGGCATACATGATCCCATGCTTAGAAGAGTCGATGGAAAATCACAGATGGGTGGTATCAACAATCCCAATCCTTCCTTTCATCCCACAGGGAAATATGCAAAACCAGTCACTGTGAATTTGTGGTTCCCAACAAACATAGATGCAAAAGTCTTCAGTATAATATTGACAAACAGAGTGCAGCAAATCATCAAGAAGATTACACAGCATGATCAAGTAAGATTCATTATAGCTATACAGAAATGGTTCAACATACATAAATCAATAAATTTAATACATCATATTAACAGAGCCAAGGGCAAATCTATTTGATCATCTCAACAGATTCAGAAAAAGCGTCTGACAATGTCTAACACTCATGCACAATAAAAAAATTACAGAAAATTGGATGGTGATCTTTATCTCAATCTGCTAAATGTCATCTATGACAAACCAATAGTCAACATCATAATAAATGGTCAAAAAGTGAAAACTTTCACTCTAAAATCAGGAACAAGACAATAATGTCCTCTTTCACTACTTATATTCAAAATAGTTGGAAACAGTTGCCAGAGTGTCTTAGTTACTTAACTCCTTGCCAAGACAAAATATCAGATGCCCAAAGTTAAAGTAAGGAAAGATTTTTTAGTTCATAACTGTAGAGGTTGCAGTCCATAATTGGCCTGCTCCAAGGCAGGGTGGCAAATGGCAGAGGTATAAGAGTCCATAATGGTGGAAAATAGCAAAAGCAACAAGGGAGAGAGAAAATACAAGCTTCTTTCTATCTCTTATATTGGATGCAGGCTACTGGCCATATGGCAAGCATAGCACTCAGGTCCTTAATCCCAGCATTGGACCATGAATCAATAACAAACTCTAGATTCATCCACCTCTGAAAAAGCTCACCCCTCATGACTGCATGAGGTTTGTGGGGGGACATCTAGACACAAACCATAACAGAGCAATCAGAAGAAGAAAGAAATAAGTGGAACAGTGATAGGAAAGGAAGATGTCATATTACTAATATTTGCAGATATGATACTCTACATAGAAGATGCCAAGAATATCAAAAAATTTCTAGCTTTAATAACCTAATTCAGTAACATAGCTGGATAAAATGTCAACACTCAAAAATAAATAGCATTTCTATACAAAAATAAACTCACTGAGAGAGAAATTAGGGAAACACCTTTCATAATAGCACAAAAAAAGAAATATCTAGGAATCCATCTAACTAAGGAAGTAAAGACTTTTACATTGAAAACTATAGTACTCTGAAAAACAAGATCAAAGAAGATATCAGCAAATGGAAAAATATGCCTTATTCTTGGGTGGGAAAAGCCAACATAGTAAAAATGGCCATACTCCCAGTACTGTGATACAGACTTAATGCAATATTGACCAAAACTCCAACAGCATATCTCACAGAATAGAGAAAACAATCCTAAAATTCATTTGAAACCAGAAGAGAGCTAGAATAGCAAAGTCAATTATGGGCAACAAAGGCAAAGCAGAGGTCAACACAACACTGACTTGAAATTATACTACAAAGCTACTATGATAAAAAAACCAGCATGTTACTGGCAAAAAAACAGACCCAAGGATAAGTTGGACAGATTAGAAGATATGGAAATAACTTCAAAAATACTCAGCCATCTTATCATTGACAAAGAGGCCAACACCTTCACTGGAAGAAAGATAGCGTCTTTAATAAAATGGTGCTGGAAAAGCTGGCTTTCTGCATGCCAAAGACTAAAACTAGACCCATATCTGTCACCTTGCACTAAAGTAAAATGGAAATGGACCAAAGATCTAAATATTAAAACAGAAACACTAAATCTTCAGAAGATAAAATAGGTAAACCCTTGAAGATATTGGTATTAGGAAAACATTTTATTAACAAAATCCTGATTGTACAGGAAATATCACAATAATCAACAACTGGGATCTCACCTTATTAAAAAGTTTTTGCACAGCAAAAGAAACCACCAACAGAGTAAAGAGATAACTCACAATCTGGGAACATATTTAACAGGTATGCCTCAGCCAAAAGCTAACATATAGAATATATAAAGAACTCAAAAAAACTGGACCCCTTGATATTAAAGACTCAACCCAAAAGTGGGCATCTGAAATTAATAGACAGTTCTCAGATGAAGAATTAGAAATAGCAAATAAATACATGAAAAAATGTTCACATTTTCCAACTGGTCACTTGAGAGATGCAAATTAACACAATGGTGAGATTCCATCTCACTCCAGAAAGAATGGCTATTATCAAGAAATCAACCAATAACAAATGCTGTGGGGGATATCAAGAAATAGGAATCCTTCTCCACTGTTGGTAGGAGTGTAGAATGATGTGACTACAGCCGAAATCAGGGTGGAGATTCCCATTCTTGGTATCTTCCTAAAAGAATTAAAAGCATCATACCACAGTGATATATGCATATGCATATTTATAGAAGCACAGTTTGTAATAGTCAAATCTTAGAAACAGCCCAAATGCCCACCAATCGAAGAATGGATAAAGAAGATGTGTAGTTTTTTTAAACAATGGAGTACTAATCTACCATAAAGAAGGACAAACTTGGAATATTTCTAGCTAAATGAATACACCTTGAGACCATATTCTTAAGTGAAATAAATCAATATATATGTGTAAATACTGCATTGTTTCTCTGGTGAAGACATCAAAAGTGTAATTAAGGACCAAAATACATTGTAGATATTGGGAAATAGGAAGAAAATGTTCAAGTGAGAAGGGGAAGGGCTGGGGATATAACTTAGTGGCATAACACCCACCTGGAAAGCACAAGGTTTTGAATTCAATTCCTGGTACAAAAAAAAAAAAATAGAGAAGGAGACAAAGTAGAGGAGAGGGAGAGAAGAAAGAGGCACCAAGAAACAATAAGAAAAAAAATGAAAACAAAGCTTTTTCAAATAAAGAGGGGAAGAGGGTTGGTAGGGAGGGAGGGGAATGGGAAAAAAGAAACAAATATATCATGTACAAATACAACACTGTATGATGAATATTATCATTATGTATACCTAAAATGTACCAATAGAAGAAAAAAATGAGACAGGGTCTCCACAAGTAGCTCAGGCTGGCATTAAACTTGTAATTTTCCTTTGCAGCGTCTCCAGTAGCTAGAATTACAGATGTGAGCCAATGTGCTCCTTTATTTTCATATACTTTCTTCCAACTCTTTGAATCAATTTCTAGAAAATTTTCCCTACAGCTACTGTTTTTTAGTGTCTTACTCCCTTCTCACTGATAATTTCTCCTATTTTGCAAAGTATCTCCATGTAAAATAGCCCTCTGTCCCCATTGGTTCTGCACTCTACCAATCAACTTTCCATCCCTACAAATACCTGAAGCAGTTATCTTATGAACAGAAAAGGCTCACTGGGTGCAGTGATGCAAATCTGTAATCCCATCATTCTTGGGAGACTGAGGCAAGAGGACTGCAAGCTTGAGCCCACCCTGGACAATTTAGCAACTTAGCAAAATCCTGTCTCAAAATAAAAAATAAAAAGAAGGAAGGATATATTCAGTGTAAAAGTCCTGAATTCAATCCCCAATATAAGAGAAAGAAAGGAAAAGAAAGAGTTTATTCTGACTCACAGTTCTGAAGGTTCCTGTCCAAAATCAGGTAACCCAACATTTGGGCCTCTGGGGAAGTCAGCATATCATGGAGGAAGTGTATGGCAGGGTAAACTTCTTATTTCATGAGTAATGAAGCAAAGAATGAGAGAAAGAGCCAGGTGTAGTAGCACACACCTGTTATCCCAACAGTCCGGAGGCTGAGGCAAGAGGATTGTCATGAGTTCAAGGCCAGCCTGAACTGGATAGCAAGACCCTGTCTCAAATAACCAAAAAACCCAAAAAACAAGCAAACAAAACCCAAAAAACCAAAAACAACCTTGAATGGAAGAGATGAGGATTCCATAATCCCTTTAAAGTGTATGCCTTCAATTATTTAGTGACTTCACATGAAATCCAAACTTTCAAAGTTTCCAATACCTCCCAGTAGTGTCACCCTGTAGACTGATGAGTTTCTGCCCATACGAAATTCTCCAAGTCATCATGGCAGTGGTCCAACATGGCCAAAAAGCCAAAAACAAGAGCATATCAACTTCCTTTTTCTTTTCCCCTTAGCCCCAAATAAACTTCCTGTTTCTTCTTTCATGCATGCCAACACTCCTCCAATCAGTTGCTACTATGTCACCTGGCCTGCCTCCTAAACTCCACCACCAGCAGGACCTAATAAAATCCAAACACTCCTTTGTTCTGGTCAGAGGGAACTTGCACTCTTCTGCAACTCTCACATGGCCACAATAAAGGCCTCTTTATCTCTTTGAATTGCGTAAAAAACCCTAATGTGAACCAAGCCTTTACTGCATAGCCTTTTGCAGAACACTCATCCAAACCATATCATGCATCCACAGACTCAATTATCCACAAATCATAAATATTTTGTTTTTTAAAACTGCATCTATACTGTGTACATTCAGACATTTTTCTTGTCCTTTGTCCCTAAACAATACAGTACAAAAACTATTTTACATACTATTTACATTGTATTGATATTATAATATTCTAGAGATGCTTTAAAATATATGGGAGGAGATATGCAAATACTAGGCCATTTTATATAAGGGACCCGAGGATCTGAGAATTGTGGTATGCAGCGCAGAGGACAAGGGGAGGCCCTGGAACCAACCCTTTATAGATTCTGAGGGACAACTATAACCCTTTTCTAGACTTTCCATCAGTAATTCTCAAAGTATGATGTGAAGAGACAGCACATCAGAATCAACTGGGTACCTAGAATGCAGAGTCCTGGGCTCTACTTGGATCTTGTAGGATGTTATGATATCTTGAGCCTGTTATACTAATAAATACTGCCAGGTGATTCCAATACACCAAAAAGTTGAAGAAAAGGTTTTTTTCCATGGTGTCTGGCAAGTGTGGCTATACTGTGTGTTGCCATTTTTCTCAAATTGTTAAGATAATCATTCATCAACGCACCAGCTATTTTGCAGGAAAAAAGAAAATGGAAAAAAAGATCCTCTCAAATTCTTGAACTACTATTGTATTCCATTTACAGGTATTTTTCACCCTTTCCCTCTTGTTGATATAGAACATAGTGTACTTTCTCCTTCTGGGCCTAATTATGATATTTAAGTAATTTCTTATCTCCTATCTTACTAAACACTTCCTTATTTCATATTCTCAACCTGTCTCCAGTCTTTTATCTATTATCATTTAAAAATATATACACACTTCTTTCATTTTCAAAAGACAATTCTTCCTTAGTTTCATGGATCAAACACCTCCAACCACTTCAATTAATCACTGCCTCTTCTCAGCTAAACTTACTGATGACATTTATATTACCCACATCAATTAAATCTCTATCCTACTATTTCACTGAGGCTACTCTCTAAAGTGATCAAAGATTACTTTTTAACTGAATCTTATTGATATTTGGGCCTTATATTGCTTGATTTCTCAATTCCATTGATACTCTTGTCCAGTCCTTCTTCTTAAAACCTTTTTTCTCTTGGTTTCCTTCATGCCTGTCATTTTCTGTCTATCCCCAGCCACTCCTTTTCATGATCATTATCAGGTTTCTCTTTCTCTGTCCTTCCTTTATATGGTAGAGTTTCTCAGAAACCTGTCCTAGAGTCCCCTTTTTTCCTTCTCTATTCTACCACATGTTCTGGGAAACATCCATTTCTACTATTTTAATCATTAACTATATACCAAAGAGTCCCCTATGTATTTTTCTACTCCGAACTTATTCTGAGCTGCAAACCACATAACCAACTGTCTAAAGGGCATTTCTATTCAGTTGTCACACAAGTGCCTCATCATCTATGTCTTCAAAGTTAATTTGCTTTTTCTGCTTAACTTTCCCAGATAAATGGTATTGTCTGTTAGTTACCCAACCCAGAAGCTTAGGCAGCATCTTTGACTCCATTTACCCACTCTATTGTTAACTACCTCCTACATTTCATACCTGGATTGTAGTAACAGTTTCTTAACTGACATTTTCCCCTTCTAATTCAGAGTGATACAATGGAGGAAAAGATCACAGTTATAATGGTCATCAAGTTCTAAATACTTCCTATCACTTAGCTGAAAATTAGACCCCAAGCTTCCTGGAAATCAAAGCAAAAGTGAAGGAAAACTAATTTTCACACTTTTTAATATCTGTTGTAAAGCTAATGCTTTGCTCTAAACCAAATTTCCATGGGTGAGATTTCAGTAGGAAGTAGTAAGCAATGTAATAGACAATGCCCTTCACCACCTATATCCTATAATTTCATTTGACAAAAATTTATGGAGTACTTAATTATGAGTCATGCACTGTGCTCACTGCTGGAAATTAAACAGTGAATATGGTTATTTCTTGTCTAATTTCACAATTAAGATTTGGATAGTATTAAATGTAACTCTCTGAAGACAATTTGATGAAAAGAGAGATTATTCCTTAAGCTATTCCTGCCTGGTAGTAAAATCTGGGTCAAAATAAATTGCAAGTGTTCTTTTTCCTCCCTTCCTTATCTCCAGAGTTTGATTTCAGGACTTCTGAGTTTTCTTTTTAAGCTGAAGTTCACCATCACTAGTTTGCAGTATGTACAAGAAAAACACTTACAGGATTCCCTAAGAGTTGTTTCACATTTGCAGACAAGGTACACTTTCTTCTAGACAAAGAATCTGTCATTTCCCCAACCTCACCTGCTATGATTTTCTATAGAGATCTGCTGCCCAATCCATCTCAAACACCTTGGCAGGATAAGCCACTACTATTGCTCATACAGATCAAAGAGAATGTCCATGGTTCAGCAACCAGTACAAGCTAGGAAGATTCACATTTAGAACCTTCCAGTTTATGAAGGAAGTTTAACTTCAGGTGTGATGATTGCATTCCATTTAGTATGTCATCTTCTGTCCAAGTTTCACTTAAAGATATCACTGAGATGAAACTACACCCATACATATAATATTACTGTCCCAAAAATCCAACAGAAGAACAGAATATTAAAAGCTGTTAGAGAGAAAAGACAAATCACCTATAAAGGAAAACATATCAGAATCACAGCAGACTTCTAAGTACAAACAGTGAAGTCAAGGAGAGCATGGAGTGAAGTATTTCAGATTCTAAAGGAAAATGACTTCCAACCCAGACTGATGTACCCTGCAAAACTGTCCTTCAAAATGGATGGAGAAATAAGATACTTCCATGACAAAGAACAGCTGAAGAACTTCATGATCACTAAACCAACTCTACAAAGAATACTGAAAGACATTCTAGATATACATAGGAAAAAAACCACTAAGCAAGACAGATAATTAAACAGAATGGAAAGGTAAAAATACAACATCAGAAAGATAACATGTCAAAAATAAAATGATATATAACAGTTATAACCATTAATGTAAATGGTCTCAATTCACCAATCAAAAGAAACAGACTGGCAGAATGGATCAAGAAAAAATGTCTAAACATATGCTGTCTATAAGAAACCCAACTAAGCCAAAAGGAAACTGACACAAAGGATGGAAAACAATACTCCATGCAGCAAGAACGCAAAAAAAAAAAAAAAAAGTGGGGTTAGCTATTCTGTTTGCAGACAATATGAGCTTCAAACCAAGAATGATCCAAAGAGATAAATAAGGTGACTACATACTAGTTGGGGGAAAACTTCAAGAGAAAGAGAACAATCTTAAATATATATGCATGAAATTCCAGAGCACTTAGCTACACAAAGCAAATATTAACAGAAATGAAAAATCAAGTAAGCAATAACACAATTATAACAGGAGACCTTAACATGCCATAGACACAAAGGGATAGATCAACTAGACAGAAAATTAGTAAAGAAATAACAGAACAGAAATAACAGAACTGAATCACACCTGTGAACAAATGGATTAGATAGACATATACATAGTATTCCATCCAACAACATCAGAATATACATTTTTCTCAAAAGTACCTGAGACATTCTCTAAAACAGACCATATACTAGCCCACAGAACATATTTCAGTAAAAGCAAAGAATTGAAATTATCCCATGCATGTTACCAGATCATAGCACCATGAAACTAGAAATTAATGATAAAAGAAATTGCAAAAACACCACAAACACATGGAAATTGAATAATACACTCTTGAGCAATCAGTGGGTCACAGAGGAAATTAAAGAAGAAATTAAACAATATCTACAAGCAAACAAAAATACAAATACAATGTACTATAACCTGTGACATGCAATGAAAACAGTCCTCAGACGAAAACTTATTGCACTGAGTTCCCACATTAGGAAAATAGAACAAACACAAAAAACAACGTGATACTACACCTCAAACATCTAGAAAAAGAAGAGCAAGCTAAGCCCAAAGCCAAAAGAAAGGAGAAAATTATAAAGATCAGAGCAGAAATTAATGCAATAGAGACTAAGAAAACAATACAAAGAATCAATGAATCAAAGAGTAGGTTTTTTGAAAGAATAAATAAAATTGATAAGGCCCTAGCCAACCTAATTTAAAAAAGGAAAGAAAAAACTCAAATTCATGCAATACAGAATGAGAGATGGCTGATCAGTGAGCAACAAAATACAAAGCCTCCCGGGAGAAACAACTCATTTGTCACAATAAAACACCCTGGAGAGACCCAGACAGAGGGAGATGGAGCCTCTTGACACAGGAAGAAATTAAAATGTAGAAAAACCTCATCAACTACTTTAGGACTACAACTGAAATAGCTAAAAATTACAGGACAAAACGTTTTCATTCATGGCGACCCAACAAATTTGCAAAGGCCTGAATCTGCTCAAGCTAGCAGAGCCACCCACACTCATTCTTGCTGCCACTCACAGGAGCCACAGCAGCATTGAAGTTGGGGGTTGGTGAGCCCAATGGAGAGTGGAGCCGGTGAAGGGTCTTTCATTATTCCACAGTCAGTGCTGGGAATGAGAACCCCCCTCCCATGGGAAGGGCACGAGCAAATGGGCAACATGTTGGAATCAGGCAAGAAGAGCCTGAAATGGGAACTACAGTAACTTCAGTTGGTTTTTCCCTCCCAAGAGCATATTCATGGGATTTGCTTGGACTGGGCCACACCCCTGGCCGGGACCCAATGAGCCATCCCAAATCAATTCCCTGCACCTAGCAAGTACTAAACGGTGAAGGCACCTGAAGTTTGGCTGACCTGGTGGGAGGGGCAGGCAAATACAGCTGCTGCTTACACCTCAGTGACAAGAGCAGGCAGGAGAGGGCAGAGTTCCCTTGCCAGCATGCTTTGGAGGAAACATGG
>PVLA01015508.1:0-24929 GCA_004027455.1 Hydrochoerus hydrochaeris
GGGCAAATGGGCGGGGCCGTGGGCCGTGGCGGGCAGGCGGACTGAAGGTCTGGCTGCAGGCGTCTCAGCTGCTGTGCGCGCTTCCCCACCACTGAGCGCTGAGGGAGCCTGGCCACCCGCGCCTTTGAAGAAGGCTTCCTGCTGCCTCGCAGCTTTGCTCTGTAGGGGTTTGATGGGGGCTCAGGGAGAGGACGGAGGTAGTGAGGGCCGCTAGGACAGTAGTTTATGAGAGCACCTGAGTGGCAGCGGTGGCTGTGGCTGAGTGATGCTGGGGAGGCCATAGCCTGTCCTCCCTGCCCCTGCTCGCAGGGTCCTATTGGTAGATAAGGGAAGGTTGGAGGTTTGCCCAGAGAAGTCTTGTTACCCTGCTGGAGGTGCAGCACCTCCCAGGGACTGAGGAGATGAGGATGGGTGGTTTACTGGGTTTCCTGAAGGGAATGAGAAGAGAAAGGACAAATAAAGGATAAAGGATGGCATGCATACTTTGCTGAGGGAACTTTAAATACACAACTATTGCTGAAAACAGTTGCCCTCTTAAAAACTGAAAGATAAAATTATCATATGTCATATTTCGCTTCTAGCTATGCACCCAAATGAATTGAAAGCAGATCCTCAAATATTTATATACAAATATTCATAACAGAATGATTCACATGAAAAGACAGAAACAAATGTTCATCATTAGTGAATTGAAGAGTACTACGCTGTCATAAAGGATGAACTTGAGACATTTATAGGTACATGAATGTGTCTTGAGACCATAATGTTAAATACGCTAAATCAAACATATCAGTTTAAACATATATACTTTCTCTTATATGAGACACCCAAACTACAAATAAAAAGTAAAATGAAGGATAGATGATAGGAAGTGAGAGATGTCTTTCAAATGAGAACAAGAGATCAAAGAGACGGGAGAAGGAATGGAAAAAGGATTTTTAAAAAAGAGAAACAAGAAATAGAAATACAGCTTTTTCAAATGAGAAGGGATTAAGAGTTGGAAGGAGCAGGGAGGGATGAGAAGGGAAAGGGAAAAAAGAAATTAAGATGTGTTATGTTCAGGAAGGCACTCACTATGATAAATGTAATCACTATATACTGCAAACATGTACTAATAAAAATACATCAATAAAAGAAAAAAGAAATTGATAAACCACTTACACATGTTATGGGTATTAATCAGCAATAGAAAGGAATGAAGTACTGACTTTTGCGACAAGGTAGATAAAAGCCCAAAGCTTTAAAGTGAGGGCTGGAACCAGACAGAGGTCACATATTTTATGCTTTCATTCTGTGACGTGTCCTTAATAGGTAAATCCATAGAGACAAATAGCAAGTTGGAGAGAGAAAGAGTCAGGGTACGGCAAGACAGATGTAGAGTTACTTTTAAATGGGGCTGTTGTAGTCAGGGGTTGTGAGGAGAAAAATTAGAATCAGGATACAGAATTTATAATATTATTTTATGATGGTCACCCAGCGTTAAACACAAGAGAATGCAGGAAATTTGTCCACAACACTGAAGACTCAGAATATTCAGCCATTTCCTACATTCAACAATGTCCTACATGAATCCAGATGAAGACCTAGAGCCCATGACAATGCCTCCCATGAGTTCAACTGGAGATCTAGAGCCCATGAGGAAAAGATCAGTGGTGGAAGCTAGACAGTCTATGCCAGTGGGGTGAAGGAGCTGTACTGGTAGGTTGAGGGTCTACACTGAAGCCAAGAAGTCATGTTCAAAATATGATCCAGGGCTGTCCTGAAAAGCACCACAGCCATCCTCAGCAACGTGGAAATCCTGAGCTCCTCCGATGATAAGAACAGTTGAGAACATGCCAGAAAGACCACATGACAAGTCTGTCCTGGAGATTAAACAGCACACATCTTCCCCTCTGGAGCCAGGAAGCAATGCTTGATGTAAGGACCAGAGCTCCCCCAAAGTGAAACATAGCCACTCCCCAATAATGTCCCAAGCTTCTCTGATGACAGTGGTTAAACTCACACTGGGGAAGGAGAACCAGTGGATCAAAACAGCAACACTCAGAGAAACCCACAATGCCTCCCTTATCTTCTCCATGTCTCTTTTCATGCTGGCAACTTTCCTCAGGTGGGCCATCTATGCTCAGCACCATGCTGATTTAATTCATCTGGTGTTAAGCTGACCATCAGTTTTTAATCCATAACAGGGGCAGGTTTTCCTTGGGATGGTGCAAATATTTTGGAACTAAAAGTAATGGTTGCATAATCTCATGAATGTACTAAATGCCTTAGAACTGTTCACTTTCAAATGTACTGCTGGTCTGGGGATGTAGATTTGTAGTAGAGTGCTTGCCTAGGGTGCCTGTGGATCTGGGTTCCATCCATAGCACTTTGAAAAAAAGGGGGGACTAGTTTTTTTGTATGTTTGTTTTTTGGTACCAAGACTCAAACTCACGACTTTGCACTCGCCAGGCAGACACTTATGCTGTTGAGCTAAACCCCAGCGGGGGCTAGTTTTATGTTGTGGATTTCCACTTCATTTTAAACCAACTAAAATAGAAGTTCTTGTTGTCCAAAAATTTCTATGAAAGGACTAAGAATAAAGGCATGAGCAATTCAGAGCTGTCTGCTGCCTTTCACATTTGCTTTCTTCATTTCTTCTAGTTGTTCACAGTTTGTTACACCTGGCCTGGCCCTGGCCCCTCACTGCTCCCTGTCAGAAATGACCCAGAAAGGATGGGGCCCCCTTGACCTTTAAGAGAAGTTCCTCAGCGACTGTGCATCTGCATATTGCCCCTTTGTGAGCCCTCTGTGGCCTGGGTGTAGCAGGATGGAAAAGGGGAGTAGGAAAGGCAGACCTGAATATCCAGAGGGGGGTTGGGGCTCCAGAAACCCAGGATAGAATCTCAGTTTCTTTGAGCCTTGCCACAGGGACCTGCTGTATTTTCCCTGAAGTCGGCATTCAAGAATCCGCACTGCCTGTACTGAGGGAATTTAACACCAGGCCACAGTTTGGATCCCTCCTCCCTGTGACACTGTAGCAGAGACAAAATTTAAAAGGAGATCCAAGAACAGCCAGGCCGGGCGAGTGGGTGCACACACACCTTTGGCAGATGGAATATTCAGTGAGACCAGCAAAGGGGAAGCTTTTGAAGCAGCCGTGAGAAGCCAGCAGTTGGGCTTTGGAGAGCTCCACTAACAGAGGACCAGTCCAGCCCTCACATCCAGAGGCCAAGCTCAACAACACACTCAGCACATTTCTGGGATCTAACAAGGTTACTATCACAGAACTGTAAACACCAGGGGTGTTTTGCTACTTTTATTCTCCCTTGCTGGTCTGATTGGGTATCATCTTGTTTTGTTTTGTATTTTGTGGTTATTTTTGTTTTGGAATTTTTTTCTTTTGTCCTCTCTTTCTTGGATTTTTTTTTTTCATTTAATTCTTTTTTGTTCTCCTGTTTCTTCCTTCTTCTTTCACTCTTAGGTTTCTTACTTTTCTAGTTTGTTTTCTTCTATTGATCCTCTTTCTCCCTTTCCTCAATTACTTCTTCAACTTAAACTTCAAGTATGTAAACATTCTCTCTCCCATCTCTGATTTCTCCTTTGCATTCTATTTCATTCTTTGCATCCTCCAGTTTCCCAAAACTTGGGTGATCATTCTTTGATCGCCAGCCTTGACTCTGCTATATTTGACCTCATTCATCACTTTATCTTGTCCCCTACCCATCTTAATCCCCCTACTCCCCACACAAGAGTAAAATCACTCCACTAAGAGGGAAATCACTGCATACAAGTACATGGTATATGTTTAATTTTGTTATACAGAGTTTGCTCCTGTGGTCAGAGGTAGCAGGTTAATAGTTACCATAGTTTGTCTAAGTAGTTAAGCTGTACTTAAAATTATTGTTATTACTAATTTTACTAAGTTATCCAAGATGTCATATATATTATAATCAGTTTTTCTCCCCCTATGACAGCACCGTGATTGTGTGAGGTCATAATCACACAGACCAATACCAAAGGATTATGTGCTGAGCTAAACAGTAACTTTGCATCCTTTATAAATTGTGAAAATAGTTTCTTAGGATAGCTATGAAGAACCACTACAGGTAGAGGACATCCCCAAAGAACAGACACCTCCTAGTGTTAAATCTGTCTATCATAAGAAATCATCAAGCATCAATATAGAAAACAAAATAAAACAAAAACTAGAAAGTAGAAGATGAGAAGACACAGAAGCAAAATACAACCCTAGATGCCCCCAGCCTACCAAGGATAAGCCTGGAACTCAATGAGATGGGCAAAATTGGAAGTCACACACTGGAAATTTCTGAAAAAGTAGCAACAAAAGTGAAAAAAAGGCTATAGAGGGGCCAGAGGTTTAGCACAGCAACATAAATGCCTGCCTGGCAAGCATGAGGTCGTGAGTTCAAGCCCCAGTACAAAAGAAAAAAAAATTATATAGAAAACAGTCACTAAGATACAAAAAGAAATGATGCTTAAAATCTTAAAAATCAAAGATATTAGAGAAGACACAAATAAAAGAGTAGATAAGCTTAAAAATGATGTAAACAAAAACTTCCAACATAGGAAGGAAGTGGAATCCATGAACGTTCCAAACAGAAATCCAAAAGATTAAAACCTCTGCTGAAAGCATATGAAATAGATTGAATGGAGGAGAAGATAGAATATCAGGTCTTGATGACACAATTATACCTAGTGATCATGAAAAGAAAGATACCTTAAAAATAGCAAGAGATCATGCAAAATCAATCTGACAGCTACAAGATGAAGCAAAGAAGAGCAAGATAAGATTGAGCAAGATAAGATAAGACAAGACAAGATAAGATAAGAAGATGACTTGGACAGCTCTCCTTGAATTCAGAACAGTTGCTTCAGCAATAATTATACCAAGCCCATCTCTATGTACTGATATGTACAGAGCTGGCTAAACTATTGCCTTCTCCCTTCAATTGGCTCTAGGCAATGTAAATAGGGCTGCCTGAGGTACTGATGTGTAATCTGTGAAGCCAGCTGACAGTTTCCTGTTTCTTTGCATACTGTCTCCCTATAAATAGTGGAGCACAACAGAATGGCAGAGCCACAGAGTTCCAGGAATGTCAACTGGGTTTAAGCCTCAAGATGAGAGGCTGTGACTTCCCAAGGCACAAAAGTTTTCATATCAGAAACTAAAGTAACAGTCTCCTAAACATTTAAATGCTACCCCAATTGTGTTATGCAGATTGGTTTTTCTGCATTCCCTTCTCTGCATATTACAGAGGTGTTTTCTGGCATCCTAGCTAAGCTTACCTCAGAGTCTTACGTAATTTCCACCATTTTTACCATCACTCATCCTTGAGCCACTCTCTTCACAAGTTAATAAATTCTAGATGAAGCCCTGGATCAAGGCCTTTAGTTCTGTGAATCCTCACCTGGACGGGACTTAGGACTCCTTTGCTGCCGGTAACTATAAATAAGTCCTACTGTCTTTATTCTCACTGTAGGTTGCACTGGAGATGGTAGATTGGAATTAACTAGCCAAGATTCCAATAATGTTTCAATGAGATTACAAATATAATGTTCCTAGACTGTGAGGAGGACAGGAAAAAGGCATGACAATATTTGGATTGCAGTAGATTGAGATCAGTGAGTGAGAAAACTGGAGACAGTGAAATGCCATGAAAATTCTTTACAGAAATACTGGCATAAAATTTCCCAAGCATGGATAAAGAATTTGACATACAAATAAGTGGAGCATATAGAACTCCAAACAGCCATAACAAAAATAAAATCACACTAAGACATATAATAATCAAGATTTCTGAAATCAAGATTTCAGAATATTAAAAGCTGTTAGAGAAAAGAAACAGATCACCTATAAAGGAAAGCCCACCAGAATCATGTCAGACTTTTCAACACAAACTCTCAAGTCAAGAAGAGCTTGGAGTGAAGTTTTTCAAGTCCTGAAAGAAAACAATTTCCAACCTAGATTGATGTACCCTGCAAAACTATCTTTAGGGGCTTGGGATTTAGCTCAGTGGCATAAGTGCCTACCTTGCAAGCGCTAGGTCATGAGTTTGATCCCTAGCATCAAAAAAAAAAAAAATCCTATCTTTAAAATCATTGGAGAAATATCTCATGACAACAACTGAAGAAATTCATGACCACCAAACCAACACTACAAAGAGTACTTAAAGATATTCTAGACAGAGATAAAACTGACCACAATTCCAAGAACAATGACAGAAAGAAACCACCAAGTAGGCCAAATAATCAAACAGAGGGGAAAAGCAGAGAACCAACATCAGGAAAATATGACAATGATATGACAATGCACATCAGTTATAAGCATCAATGTAAATGACCTCAATCCACCAATCAAAATAGACTGGCAGAATGGATCAAGAAACAAGATCCAGCAATATGCAGATAAAAGAAACACATTTAGCTCAAAAAAATTCTAGACTGAAATTCAAAGGCTAGGAAACAAACTTCCATTCAATTAGGAACCCAGAGAACAGCAGGGGTAACTATTCTGCTTGCAGACAATGTAAACTTCAAAAAAGATTAAAAAAAAAAAAGACAAAGAAGACACTACATACTTGTTACAGCAAAACTTCAAGAGGAAGTGATAGCAATCATAAATATGTCTGCACCAAAAACAGGAGCACCCAACTACATGAGACAATTTTTAATAGACATGAAAAATCAAATAAGCAATAACATAATTATAATGGGAGACCTTAATACCCCATTGGCACAAAGAGGTAAATCAACTGTTGTACTCTAACTCTTAGCTCCGCCATTCTGTTCTGTATGTGCCACGCCCCTTGACCTTTAAAAAGGAGAAAACAGGATGTCCCATTTCCTCAGGAATGCACAGGTGTGGGCCCCCCACATCTTTGCAAGTTTTCTTTCCCTTTATAAACCACCCCCAAATCTTAGCCCAGTTACACAGCAGTGTAAATTCCATCCTCAGGCTGTGTCACTGGATACCAGCCTAAATATTTAAGTGCTCTTTTCTTTTTCCTCCAAGATGTCTTGGCCTTTTTTATTCCTTTTGCCTTTTTTACAATTTTCATTTTATTTTGGGGTGCAGCCTTTTGGGGTACAACATCAACTAGATAAAGAAATCAGCAAAGAAATATCAGAACTGAACTAAACCTATTGATATAGGGGAATGAAACTCCCAACCTACCATGTCTGGTATGAGTTTGTATTCTCTAAAATCGAATAATGAATGAATTTTAGGAACAACAGATGTTAAGAACAGAATATACTTATTGAGAGAAAGAATATACTTATTGAGAGAGACAGAAGGGGTCCCAAGCTGGTTGCCAAGGACTCTGTCTTTTCCAAGGACTTTTATAGAGTAAAAGCATGGAGTGAGATGGGTTCAAGGTGGGGAAGACTAGGAACTCACAAGGCAGATGGGCATAAGATGGGACATAACTATGGTTAGCCAATAAGATTATTTGTTCAGGTAAAATTGATTACATTAGGGACAAATGGGGAAGCGAGTCACATGGAAAGCAGACATTCTTAGAGAGCAGTGACTCTTCCATAGGGATTTGGAATGCTGACTCCTGACTTCCTCAGGGTGATAGGAAATTATTTAGAATATCAGTCCTTAGGATATGGGTGCATTTGCTTGATCTTTTATCTTGAGGCCTGGCCCACAGCAGGAAGTGTTTGTCTCCCCCATAGTTGCAAGGTATCTGGGCTTCTGCACTGGCTCCTTAGAGGACTTAGCCCTGTTTCACTGCCTATAGTATTTAAACAGATGAACTTAACAGCTGTTTTTAGAATTTATACCCAACATCATCAGAATGCACATTCTTCTCAGCTGCATGTGGGACCTTCTCTAAAATAGACCATATACTAGCCCACAGAACATGCTTAAATAAATGCAAAGGAACTGAAATTATCCCATGCTTAGTATCTGACCATAGTGCAAGGAAGTTGAAAATTAATGGCAAAGAAACTGCAAAAACCTCCATAAACATGCGTAAATTAAATAACACCCTCCTAAACAACCAGTGAATCACAGATGAAATTAAGGAAAAATTAAATAATATTTACAACTAAAGAATACAGATACAACATACTGGAACTTATGGGGTGGAATGAAAGCAGTCCTAAGAGGGAAATTTATAGCAGTGAATTTTCACATGAGGAAAACAGAGTACAAAATAAATAACCTAATGTTGCACCTCAAGCTCCTAGAAAAAGAAGAGCAAGACAAGCCCAAACCCATACAAGGGAAGAAATTATAAAGATCAGAACAGAAATTAATGCATAGGAGACTAAGAAAACCATACAGAGAATCAATGAATCAAAGAGTTAGTTCTTTGAAAGAATAAAATTAATAAAGCCTTAGTCAACCTTATCGAAAAAAGAAAAGAAAAGACTCAAATTCATGCATTGAGGAAACAAAAGGGTGAAATCACTACAGATCCTGTGGAAATTTAGAAGATCATCAATACTTACTTCTAAAATCTTTACTCTCATAGGATGGAAAACAGAAGAAATGGACAGATTCCCAGATACATATGAATTTCCAAGGCTGAATCAGAAAGATATAAAAATTCTTAGGCAGGCAGCACGCCACTCTGGTAAGTGGCTGTGGCCTCCCAAGCCATGGCTGCCCCTGGGCGAGAACCATATCAGCGTTTCCTGAGATCCACGCCATGATGGAACTTGGGGCGCTGGGAAAACAGGCAGCCAGCTCGCCGCTCTGGTGGGCAGCTGTGAGCCTACTGGCATGAGGACTAGGAGTCAAACATCCATCTCACTTCCTCCCCCTGCCCCCAGCAAGTGAGAGCCAGAGATCTGAGCATCTCTTTCAAGTTTGACTATATGTAATATAGCAAATAAGGGGGATTTTCTTCTGCCATCTCTTTGAAGGCAAATATTTTTACCTCTGTTTTGCTCTGTTCTGATCAGTGGTATTGCTCTATTCAATATTCTGTTTTTATAATTTCAGTATTTCCTTCAATATTGCTCTACCTGATTGAAGGAAAAACTATTGTGAAGAAAACCAGATATACTATTGTACCTATTGCTGTTATCCCAGTAACCTGTTGTGAGGTTCTGTACCAATTTCACTGCACTGCTTCAATTGGCTTTGTGATGTCTTGTTCTGCTATATTTTACTACCTTCAAAATAAATTAAATTAAATTAATAAAATAAAAAATAATAACAAGAAAAAAATGTAAAAAGTAAATAACAACAACAAAATAGATCAATAAGGTACTGAGCAAGCTGAAGCAAGATATAACTAAACAGATAATGAACTTATAAAGCAAAAGGAGGGAAAGAAAGTGCTCTAAAGGATTTAACTGCATGTATATTTAAGTGTGTAGGATTGGTAACCATGTTGCTAAGTTTTTGTTGGATTGGTGAACAGAACTGTTTGCAGCCTCACTGTTTGAATGCCCACTTTGTATGCTTTAATTTTGTAACTTGAACAACTATATCCAAGAAGACCATATGTAATGTATCAACTAGTGATTTGTTACTGTGTATTTTTTTTGACATTTTGTATTGTTTCTATCCCTTTTTCTGTTTTGCTTTTTTCTCCCTCTCTTTAAATGAAATTTTTAAAAATTCTGAATAACCCAATATCAGTTTATGAGATTAAAAATGTAATTAAAAACTAACCAACAAAGAAAAGCCCAGGTTCTGACGGATTCACTGCTGAACGCTTCAAGAAATTTAGAGAAGTCTAATGCCAGCACTCCTCAAAGTCTCTAATAAAATTGAAAGAGAAGAAATACTCCCTAACTCATTCCTGGAGGCAAGTATTGCCCTGATACCAAAACCAGAGAAAGACCCAACCAAAAGAGAGAACTACAGGCCAATCTCCCTAATAAACATAGTTGCAACAATATTCAATAAGATACTAGCAAACAGTAAATCATGGAGAAGATTATACACCATGACCAAGTGGGATTCATCCCAGGAATGCTGGAATAGTTCAACATATGCAAATCAATAAATGATACACCATATCAATAGAGCCAGAGATAAAAATCACATGATCATCTCAATAGATGCAGAAAAAACTTTTGACAAAGTCCAACACTCATTCATAATAAAAACCCTACAAAAAATCATAATAGATAGTCCTTACCTCAATCTGATAAAAGCCATCTATGACAAACCAACAACCAACATCATAATAAATAGACAAAAACTGAAAGCTTTCACTCTAAAATCAGAAACAAGACAAGGATGTCCATTATCATCACTCCTATTCAGTATACTTCCGCAAATATTAACCAGAGCAATTAGACAAGAGAGAAATAAAAAGAAAAAGGATAGGAAAGGAAGAATTTAAACTATCATTATTTGCACATGACATGATACTCTACATAGAATACCCAAAAAACTCCACTGCAAGACTTTTACATATAATAAGCAAATTCAGTAGCATAGTTGGATACAAAGTCAACACTCAAAAATCAATAACATTCTTGTACACAAACAACAAGTTCATAGAGAAAGAAGATAGGAAAAACATACCCTTCACAATAGCATCCAAAAAACTGAAACATGTAGAAATCAGTCTAACAAAGGAAGTACAATATCTATACACTGAAAATTGCAATACTCTGAAAAAGGAGATTAAGAAGATATTAGAAAATGGAAAGATATCCCTTGGACATGGATAGGAAAAAGCAACATAGTGAAAATGGCCATTCTCCAAAATTATTATAAAGTTTTAATGCAATTCTGATCCAAATGCCATTAGTACTCCTCACAGAACTAGAGAAAAATACCTAATATTCATTTGAAAACTGAAGCAATCTAGAATAGCAAAAGCAATTCTTCATAACAAAGACAAGGCCGGAGGCACCACATTCCCTGATTTGAAATTATACTACAAAGCTACTGTGATAAAATCAGCACGGTACTGGCAAAACAAACAACAACAACAACAAAATACAGACCTGAGGATCAGTGGAACTGATTAGAAGATGCAGACACAACTACAAATACATTCTGCCACAGAATGTATCTTTGACACAGGGGCCAAACATGTTCACTTGAAGAAAGATAGTTTCTTCAATAAATGGCGCTGAAGAAACTAACTCTCTACATGTTGAAGACTAAAGCTAGATCCATGCCTATCACCATGTACTAAACTCAAGTCAAAATATATCAAATATCTAAATATTAAAAGAAACACTAAATCTACTGGAAGAGAAAATAGGTAGAAATCTTGAAGACATAGATGTGACCAAAGATTTTTATAAATAAAACCCAGACTGATGGGAAGTACTTCAAAGAATCAACAACTGGGAGCTCATCTTATTAAACAGCTTTTGCACATTAAAAGAAATCACCAATAGAGTGAGAAGACAACCCACAGAGTGAGAAAAAATTTTAGACAACTATCCCTCAGACAAAGAACTTACATCAAGAACATATATAGAATTGAAAAATTCATACATCCCCAAATTCAAAGACCTAATCCAAAAATGGGCATCAGAGATGAATACACACTTCTCAGATGAAGAAATACAAACAGCAAATGGATATATGAAAAACATGTTCAACATCATTGATCATTCAAGAGATGCAAATTAAAACAACACTGAGATTTCATCTCACTGTAGAAATGGCTGTCATCAAGAAATCAACCAACAACAAACACTGGAGGGGTTGTGGGGGAAAAGGAACCTTTCTCCATTATTGGTGGGAGTGTAGACTGGTGCAACCACTGTGGAAATCAGTGTAGAAATTCCTTTAAAAACTAGGATTGGAGATCTTCTTTGATCCAGCTATTCCCCTTCTGGATATCTTCCCAAAAGAGTTAAAACCATCATACCACAGTGATATATATGCATCCATGGTTAGAGCAGCACAATTTGTAGTAGCTAAATCTTAGAAACAACCTAAATGCCCACCAATTGAGGAATGGACTTTTAAAATGTAGTACTTTTATACAATGGAATACTGCTCAGCCATAAAGAAGGATACATGTGAGACTTTTATAGGTAAATGGATGCAACTTGAAACCATACTTATAAGTGAAATAAGTCAGACTTGCATGTGTAAAAATTGTATTGTCTCCCTAGTGTAAGAAACTGAAAGAATAAATAAGATCCAAACTGTACAATAGATACTGTGAAATGGAAAGGAACTTGCAAAAGGAAAGAAAAAGTGGGATGGAGGAAAAGAGAAAAGAAGGAAGGGAAAAGGGAAAATAAATAAATAAATACATAAACAGGATAGTTAAGATAGAAAGTCAGACAGTGCCTCCTGGGAACTGTCCATGCTGGGACTGACCAACAAACCAACTAGCCAGTCTTTCTGATAAGCCACACAGGCCATGTGGAGACTAGGAAAAGTCAGCAGCGCTTCCTGTGAGCCTACTAGTGCATGGGCTGAGAATCACCAACCCCCGACCATTCCCCCATAAGTAACCCTCTGGTTCAGAGGACAGGCTGAGTTGATAGCAACTGAGGTACAAAAAGCAACTTAATATTTATATTGTTTGCTTGACTCTGCAGTCCTGGGGACAGTGTTCTGAGTGTCTATAGGGAGAATAACATTACATGATATAGCAATTATGGGGGATTTCCTTCTATCTTGTTTTTGAAATCCAATATTGTTCCCATTGTTTTGTTTTGTTCCAGTTAATTGTTTTGTTTTATTCAATATCCTGTTTTGATTGGTTCTATTCTGTTTTGTTTTAGTTTGATTTTGCCGTATCTGATGGAATGGACAACTATTGTGAAGATAAGATATACTATGGTAACCGTTGCTGTTTTTGTATTATCCTACTTAAAAGTTCTGTACCAATTTCACTTCTTTGTTTTGATTCAATTTATTATTTTGTTTTGTTGGGTTTTATTATCTTTAAAATAAGAAAGATAGTTATACTATTAATTTTATTTAGTTCATTGAAAAGAAAGGTTTGTGCCTATATTGTTTGATTAATTTTTCATGCCTATATCTTGTGATATGAGCAACTACATTGAAGATAACAATATGCAATGTATTGACCATTGTTACTCTCCTACTATCTTGTTTTGAAAGTTTGTATCATTGTTTTCATTGGTTTTTTCCTTTAAAGTTAAAAAAAAGTATAAAAACGCACGAATCTGTCCATCATTTGTTGAGCATTGACTGTTTAAGTACACAGAGACTTTTCTGATACATTCATATTATCTCTATCCTCTATCTAAATATGGGCGCTTAATTAAATAGACCTAGATAAAGTTTTCAAAGTGAAATTCAAAAGACAATCCTGCAAATCACCACACTGATAATCTTTCAACCAGCCTCCAGTTTACATCAGACACATCTGCAGGCCATAGGGTGTTAGGGACTCCAGAGGGGGAGTGTTACAGGTTCCCATGTAACACCAATTAGAAAAAAAATTAAAACACCTGAGTAAGTAATCAGCCCACCCACAAGTCAAGGACTGTTAAACAATTACTTTTGATCAAATCTGAATTTCTCATTAATGAGTCACTTGAATAGAACATTAGGATCTTAACAATAGCATTGCACAGTGGGCTGAGGGCAACATATGCATGAGTTTCTCAGCCTTAGGTCTCTGTAGAGTCTGGTGTAGGGACATAGCATGCATCAGAATTATGGAACAGGATTAGAAGAGAAATAGGTGAAAGCTGAATTTATTGTCCATAAATTATAAAGCAGACACGTGATGACCTGTTGATTTAAAACTATCCAAGAGTCATTTTAAAATAGTAGGCACACAGCTCAGCAAATTTCTAGGATCTCCCATGTTAACACAGAAAGATTATGCTCCCTCCCACTACTGGGGTCAGTAAGGGACCAAGCATATGGTAGTGTGCATTGCCAATCCTGATACAGCACAGTCGTGCTTCTCTATTGATGCCTGAAGTACAAGGACAAGAATAACCTGTGTTACTCAAAACATGGCATTCTATGTTTTCCCAGACTTCTTCTATCCTATTATGTGTCTTAGGCTGTGTGGCAGGAAATGCCTCTCAGTTTGCAGAAGAGGCAATCATTTTAGCAAAGTTAGTAAGTCAGCTATGGCATCTCAGAGTGCACATTGCAGGCAGAGCTTTGCAACAGAGCATGGCTCCAGGGTGAGACCTCCTTCCAATGAGAGAAACTTGGGAATTTCCCCTTTTCATCCGCGTGAGAACTTGGTCTCCTGCACCTCTTCCTCCTCGAAGAATTTTACCATCAGGTGGAGTACTGGTCACCATGTGCAGCTTTGCTGAACTTACAGGGGGTACTAAGCATGTCATCTGTACTTACCCTGACAGAGGAGACTAACAACAAACACTTTTGTTCTGTGATCAGCTCACTGGCACAACACAACCATTTGAATAGATCACAACTCATGAGAGAGAACCTTTCTAGGCAGCTGTGTTCCTGGCACAGTTTGCCAGCTGTATCTGAGTTCAGTGTGGCAGTGGTGAAGGAGGAAAGGATCTGCAGGCCATGGAAAAGTGGCAGCTAACTCTACTTGCTAAAGAGATACAGCACCCAAGAACTTTGCCTCTTCAAAGAAAGAGCTGGCTGGACACACGTGCTTGCTGCCCTGAGTACACTCAGGAGGCTGCCTGCTCAGAGAAAGAAGAATTAGGAAACGGGGAGAATGAGTAAAAGAACAGTAACAAAAATTAAAAATCAGAGACTTGTATTAGTTAAAAATTAAGAGATGCCTACCCTGTCACCCACATGGTTCTACATGTAGTTGATGGTCACAGAACAAGGAAAGAGTGAAAGGGCACAACACAGTAGAGAGGAGCCTAGATTTTACTCCACACAACAGTTGGGACAAAGAAAGTAACCTAAAATCAATCTTGTTTCATTGTAACACACACAAAAAAATTTATTGTGACTTCTAACACAGGTGTCCTCAGGGCTTGTCTTTTGGAGTATCATCTTTTAGCATCTACAGACACTGCCTCTAAACCTCTCCGTATCTGCCCTGCTGTGGGATGAATCCCAAACCATCTAATTCCACCTCTACGTCAAGTTTCTTCAGCATACCTCATCCAGAGCTAAATTCTCCAAAAGGTTTCCAAGATTCAGGCAAAGAATCTGTGTGATGTACGTTCTGGTTGACCCAGTTCTGACTTGTGAATTGTTCATGTTAGGAACATGACAGCCATCTTCATACCACGAGGGGAGCTACCACCATCCTGAAGATGGCAGAGCAGGAAAAAGAATGAAGCTGGATGAGCTGGTCACTCTGGTTCAGGCTGGTTGTGAACTCAGCAATCTTCCTACCTAAGCTTCCTGAGTGCCGAGATTCTAGGCATGCACCATCATTCCCTGCCTGTACGCATAATTCTGAACATAACCAACCTGAATACTTCATTGTATGAAATAAGAAATCTCCTTGCTGTTAAAGAAATTTAAAAATCCTCCCCCAACAGAGACTACTACTGGTCCTGCAACATAAATGCTTGCTCTACTTCCTCACAAATTATATGGAGGTATTGAGATCTCATATGGGTACTAACATCACCAAGCTCAGTGGATATCCCTTACTTAGAGTCAGGAGAGAAATGCAACACACTGTGTGGTGGGGCACATATCTCTGCTGTGTAGACAAGTGAGTATGTGATCACAAGAAAGAGCTTCCTCATGCTTCATTCCGTTCAACACTGTTCTTAATTATCGACCACATCATACATGCCAGCAGTCTCCATTCATAATTTACGTACTTTGTAAGTGCTGTGCCAAATGAAGTTATTTTTCCCTTCACCATGGGCTGCTATATTTAACAGACAAGTTCCCAGAAAACTTTCTAGAATCTCTAGCTTGAGCTACCTACCTTGAACTCAGGACAAGTCAAGGAAGAGTTTTCTGGGGTGAAAACTTTTACTTTTGGACTATGGAAAGGTTTCTAAGATTTGAAAGGTGGACACCAGTCTATTGTTTCTAGGATTTGAAAGGCAGACCCCAGCCTATAACAGAGAAAAGGCCCCAGTGGGATTAGAAGCGAACAAAGACACTATCAGTTTAGCATCAACAAGGAGAGAAACTACTTTTCAATACTTGTGAATTTTATAGAATACTATGCTGGATTGAGTCATCATCATCATCTGTAGCATCTTGGTAGTATTTTCAGTAATCAACACAACAAAAGTCCAGGTGGATTTTTAGAATATGAAATCAGATTACTCAAAGGTCAATCTCTTTTGTAGCTTCCATCTCCAGATCTTTTCATCTTGGCCAAAATAGCAGCCTGGGATACTTTCTTCCGATCATAAGCCAGACCAAGGGCAGCCATGCAATCAATGAAGAATGTGGTGAAGTTGATGTGCCAGCGGTACTCACTGGTAGAGTAGTCATAGGGGAAGGAGTGATGGTAGTTGTGGAAGCCTTCACCTGGAACAAAAGGAGAGAAGTGATGGATCTCAGTGGAGTATCTTCCTCATCTCCCCACACCTCCATCTTAGTAGGGTACCTCAAATCTTTCAGAAACCTGCTATTGTTGAATGAATGGATATTGAATAAATGTATAACTCAGTATCTTAGACTCTGAAGCAAACAGATGCTCTCAGAGGCATCATAAGCAATGAGTCAAGAGTCCCTGGTCATCACCTGTGGCTGTCAGCCTTTGTGGGAAGAAACTTTCTTCAGAGGAAAAGAAGACAAGAGAGAACCTGCTACTGGCAAAGGATTTTATAATCCAAAAATACTGCAGCTTTAGTAAATTCCAACCTAGGGCACCACAGGCTGTGTGCATATGTCCATATGCTGGGGAAGGGAGAGCTGAACACCCAGAGGAAGAACTGTGGCTTCCCCACCACACTGGTGTCTCTGTAAGGATGGGTCATTCCAAAAGAATGGGCAGCAGCAGGCCAATGTCAAAGGAAAGAAGGTGCAGAGAAGGGCTGGCTTTTCCTCTGCCACTTCTGTTTCACACTGGGCTGCTCTGGCTTCTAAGTCTCTGAGCTTTGACCCTGAAATGGGGAGGTGACAAGCAGAACTGCTCTGAGAATACTTACAGATTCCCTCTTACAACTGAGATTCTGAGAACTATTGGCATGGGCGTTTCACTTTGATAGAAAGGAAAATAAATTTATTCTGGATCTAGGACAATTTGTATAATAGGCAAATGTTTGAAATCTCCACAGAAAAATGTACCAATTCTCAGCAGGACTCTCCTTTACAAATGGCTTCCAGCACCAACAACTCTGGTCCTTAGTAGATGGGGTAAATAACTAACAACAAATAAGAGAAATCTTTAGACCTGTGAGGACAAAAATACACCAAATGGAGTAGCAACAATATGAATAACAAGTAAGTGAAGGTGTAGTAGGGAAATAAGTACAGCCAGGGCTTCTCTGAACCCTCTTTGTGCACCTGGGTGTCCACAGCGTGAACTTCATGGGCAGGTAGAGTCACACTAAGTCTGACGACGGAGATTGCTAATTTCCACACAGGATTTCATAACTGGGCTCAGAGTGAGTGCTCCTAGGCTCACAGATGTAAGATTAAAGGAATCTAGAAATACACAGAGACAAGGGAAGAAAGGGGAAGAGATCTGTAAGTAGCAATTAGGGCAGTAAAGGCACAGCCCAAGGAAAACTTAAGGGGAGCTCAGCAGTGGCAGAGAAGACGAGCATGTGATTATGGTGGAGGTAATTCCAGAAGGAAAGAGAAGGCCGAGACAAAGCTAGAAGAGAGCAAAGGGTGAAGTGACAGGGAAGAATGAACAGACATAGAGACATGAATGACAACAGGGAAAGAATAAGAGACTGAGTCGTTTTGAACTGTTGGTCATTGAGATATATTTCAGTCCAGATTACTCCACTTCTATGAAAACTTCAGAATTATGGGATATGAGTGATGTGTTTCACACGTGGATCAAGTTAAGAATATGCCCAATGGTAAGAAGTGCTTGAAAGGAGAAAGAGGATTCAAAAACTACAATGGGAAGATAGAAAAGACTTCAAGAATGGCAGTTATTTTTTCTAAATGTTATCCGTGTGGTTAATTAGAAAACAATAGGCTTACTGGTCTCCTCATTATGACTCTACCTCTCCTTTTACATACAGGCATCTTTTGTCCCAAGCAAGACTGTGGTTCAGAACAGAAATGAATGGGGAAAGGAAAATATAGGAGGGTTCAATATACATAGTTTTTAGAGATGGATTTAGAATGTGAACCAAAGACAGTATCATTTTTTACCCTTTCTTTTTTTACTTAAAGTATATTTACTTAAAGACTCTTATGAAGATTTCCTAAAATAGTGTCTCCTAGTTCTATAATGAAAAAAAAAAAAGGTACAAGTATCATAAAAACAAATTTGTGCTTCTGGCTCCCAGTGGAATATCCTAACCAAAACACCAGCAGATGTGGTCTTGCTATAGACTATTTACTTACCCAAAGCTCCTGCTGAAACCAGGGGACTCTCTCTGGCCTGAATGTTCTTATCATAGGGACGGTAGCCATACAAATGAGCAGCACTGTTCACCAGCCAGGTTATATTGAGCACGGTGACATACCGCAGGAAAGTGGGGACAAACAAGCTGTGTAGAAAAGCTTCTCCCCAGAAATACCAGGGGATAAGTGTGGGTAGGATGAAACATAGCAACAGGACAGCAGGCTTGTAGTACCTGTGTGGAGAGAAAGCATACAGAGTCCCTGGAGAGAACACTCACATAGACCTGTATTGTCCACTGTCACTGGGCTGGGCTGTTTCTGTCCTAAGCTGTGAGAATGGGGCGGAAAATCTTTTGAGTGTGTGGTATTGGCATATCACTTTTCAGAGGTTGCAATGAAAACACATTAAATGATTCTCCTAGAGTCATACAACCAGTAACCAGTGGAGCAACACAATCTCCAGGGTTGAATTTCATTGTTCTTTTCCATGAATACCTAAGTCTATGTTCTTCAAACAGGTAAGGGTCAAAACAAGCTCATGACCTGAGTTCAATGGACTGTGCACTTGTCTGTCTGCTTTTGGACTCCTTTCTTTTGCTGTCATCTCTGTGGCACAATGTGTATAAGTTGTCATGCCTCAATTTCTTGCTGCCACTCCCTAATTTTTGAATTGCTCTGCTTTTCCCTCAGGAGGCACAGCTAGGTGACTGTCTCTCCAGAGGCCCTGTCCTACTCGCAGCTCTCACATAAACCAGGCCGCTGACATTCCAAAGAAATGGATGACCTGCATCCCTTAGCAGTCACATCTTTGACTTTCATGTCATTGATATTCCCCGAATCCAACTCCTTTTTATTCTGGCCCCTGCTTTGCTAGCCTAAGTCCCTCCTACTTCCTACCGTGTGTCCTTGCCTCTCCTCTCTGGTTCCTTTTTCCTTCCCTGTGATGAGTGGTCTCCGTGGCCATGCACATTACTGCTGAATAAGTCTTTAGAGGTTCCCTCACACCAACTGAATCAAACCCTAATCCATGACTAGGACACACTACATGATGGCCTCAGTCTTTCTTGCAGTCCTTTCTCCTACCAAACTCTACACTTGAGAAGAAAGAGCGTGATTCTGAAATCTGCTTGAGGCTTTAATTCAGTTTGATCTTTCTGTCTCATGGTCCCTGTTCATTCTATTTGTAAAAATCTGTATCCATGAATGCTACTTAGTTCAAAATTATAATACTGCTTAGCTCAAAACACTTTCTGGAGTTCCCTACTGAGCAGTTTCTCACTTTTCTGTACACGGTACAGGAAACTTTCCCTATTGTATTATGGTCATGGGATATTTCACTTATTCCTCTACCCCTAATAGCCTACAAATACTTTGAAGGGAAGGACTCAGCTATGTTCACTGTTGCACGTCTATCACAGGTCAATGAACATTTACTACATTTGATGGACTTCATTAAAATAACTTAGAGAAAAAGCGAGTAATAAAGAAGGGTTGTGAATCTTCAGGACATTACTAATGAGGATCAAATGATGATTTTTAAATGTGCAAACCCAAGAAATCACCAGCTTCTATTTTATAAGTCACAATTGAAAAAGCGAAGTCACCAAGTTTCAGGTACCCAGGGCCACATCCCCATTCCCATCCTACCTTCACTCACCTCCTCTGGAACATCACCAGTTTCTCAGCTTTTAGATCAGACATGTCCAGCAAACTGCCCTTCTCTTTGACAGCTGGGTGTTTGCGCACAAGCAGCCAGCCCACGTGAGAGAAGAAAAAGCCACGTCGGGAATTGTGAGGGTCCGCATGTGTGTCTGAGAACTTGTGGTGGGCACGGTGATCTCGTGACCATTCATACACATCATTCTGGAGGACAGAGAAAAGAGGAATATGGACCTGAAGAGAGATAGCCTCCTGGGAGAAGTCAATGCCGAGATATCTCCATGTGCCTAGGGCTCTCAGACCACACTCACAAAGCCCTCAGGACTCTGGCTCTAAGGAAGAAGGTGCCTTCTTCTGCACACTTGTTTCCAAAACTTATGTGGAGAAATACCTTACAGAATAGCACTGCTGGAAAAACACCCACAAGAATAGCACTGCTCCTTCCTAAAAGGTCTATGTGAAAGAAATTAACTCCCAGCACTCAGATCACTTAATCAGAAAAAAATTGTAAGTCTTCAAAGAAAGTAGGACAGAGACACAATAGGGTGCCTGATCCTCAGGCACAGACTATGGGTCAGGTAGCTTTGCATCCTTGTGTGCTGGAGTGTAGATAAAGCTACAGCAGACACAATCCTGATGTCACCCCAAGTAACAGCTTACCCAACTTGTTAACGAGGCCTCATGTAACTCCTGATGATAACCACATTTCCAGAAGACCTCAGAGTTTCTCTGGGACTCTTTCCATCCATTGAAAAATGTGCTAATATGTTTCTTTCTTCCCTTTGCCCCAAAAAGATAACATCATAAGCCTCTAATTAAATGTTTCTAGGGCAGAGATGATAATGCATCTCAGATATCATCCTAACAAGGGGGATTTACTTGGTTTGCTGTTTTCCTCTTCTCCCTCCATTGAATTCTGTCCTAGACTTAGTTAGCATGGCAGCCCCAGGCAGGACCACAAGGTCTGTCTGTCCAACCTTATAGTGACACAGTTTTCTTATCTGTAAAATGAGGTAATAATAGCACCTTTCTGCTCAGATACCATGAAGACTTAATGTGTTAATCAATGTCAAGTGCTTAGCATACCACTAGCACAGCTGATGCTATGGAAGTGTTTGCTCTTATTATTTGACACAACACAGGTCATGAGTCTGTGACACATTATCTTCTATCCTATTATGCTGGGGTCTTATAGCTGTCACAGTAAAGAGTGAGTTTAGCGCCTTTTGACTGACCAGGACACCGGGGTTTACACTTAACTTTGTACTTTGTCTCTTTATGGCCAAAGATCTTAACAGTTACAATGTGTGATAGCACAGGGACCTCAGAATGGAAAGTTACCCTGTGCCGGGACAGTTTGTCCCATTCATCTCCTATTTGCTGTCCTCCAGACTCCGAAGATCCCCATGGTTGGTGGACCTCAGCCCTGGGCCCGCACTTGAGGTGATGGCAGAAGACAGACCAGGCAGTGGCCGTTCTGCCAGAGATCCTAACTAGGTGCTGATCCCCTCTTTTCCACCTGGAAACATCAACAGCTTTGATACCATGGAGTACAGCAGCACCGGCTTCTCACCTGGAACGCCACTGTGCTGCTGATGATCAGGAAGATCTTCAAGGGCAGCCGTGCTTTGTAAGTTCGATGGCTCCACAGGCGATGAGCTCCTGCCGTGATGCCCAGGATACTAATAATTAAGCAGAAATACCCTGCCAGACAAGAGAGTGGGAGAGTCATCAACAAGCAAGTCCTATGGGGGAAATGTCACAGACACTCTCCTGATGCCATGTCTGTGTCTTCTTACAGCTTTAAGTAAAGAGCTGCCTTCCCCTAAATACTAGGGTGGTCTTCATCAAAGAGGCCTCAGCTTTCACCATTTGAAAAAGTTTTATTGCCTCCTGGCTTCTCTATCTAGGAATGGAGATAAGCTCAGGAACACTTTCAACTAAGGAGGCTGAAAGAAAGAAAACCCTTCACATAGTCATATTTGCATAGTGGCTTAAAATTCAACAATGGTAGGAATACTCTCATACTCATTGTGTAAGTTGATCAGGTCAAGTGCTAGTAATATGACACAGTGCAACTGAAGCAATAAATCTTGAGAGAAGCCAAGTGTTTATCCAGGGTCACATGGCTAATAAAACTGCAACGCCAGTTTGAAGCTAGGTTTTCTGTCACCAGTCCTTATTGAAGCTCTACCATTTGTAACCAACCCCCACCCACTGCTGTACCTGAAGCCAGAGTTTTTAGGTTGCTAAATTCCTCCATCAGCGCAGACTCTCTGTCAGTGCTAATTTCTACACAATGCTGTCAGATGTCAAAACTGCCAGCAGAACACCCTCATGTTGTCCCGCATGCTCAGGAGGTACCACATATGAAAGGGTGTACTGGGTGTCATATCTCTTCCCCTGCTCAAATGCTCCAGAAGACAGAGACGCAAGCCCTGGCAGGAACTGTTAAACAATGTCATTCCTAGGGGACAGCTGGAAACAATGGATCCTCAGTGGCCACTGAATTTTGTTGTCCTTGAAGACACTATGCACTGTGACAAACTGTCCTGTGATCTTCTGTAGTCAATGATAATAATTTTGTGAACAGCTTCCTCCTCTCCTTGCCCTCCCTATTACATCCTGTTCTGTCCTTCCTAGAGGAGCCATAAAGCCAGAATCTGTCCATGGAATGTTCTGGCACGCTCTTGGAGTTGAGGTCCCAAGTGATCTTCAACCTCTGGTCATGTGCCAATCTATGTCTTCCCCAGTACAGTGCTTGACCACCTCTCTACTTGGAAAAATCTCAAGGGAGTCAAGCCCTAAAATTTCTTGAGAAAGGAAAGGGCTTTGGGTAAAGCAGAAACAATGAGATTAGGTTCCAAGGGATCACCTTCATCTGTTTTATGCTTCAGATGCCCTGATCCCATTGCCTCTGAGAGCACACATGACCCAAAATTAACAGGGGAATTGGGATAAGAATCCAACTTCTTTGGTACCTATTAAAGACACACCTCTTAGTGTGTCAAGTAGAAGGCTAGAGTCAGTTAAACTAATCCCCCTTCCCAGGGAAGGACTGTTAGTGTGCACATTAATAATTAAGCAATACTTCATAGCTTTCCCTAGGAATAAACAGAGGTGTTTTCAACATTGGTTCTCAGTGTTGCCAGAAAAAGTTCTACAGCTCTGCCCTGAGAGTACTTCTGAGTAGCTCCAAAATGAAAGACACAAAACCATGCCATAGTTTCACAGTCATAAAAATGCTGGAATCACAACCAGTTGGTAATTCTGCATTTTCCTTGGGGTAAAACAAGAAAAGCTGGTAAACTCTAAGGGTGGGAAGATGCCCAACTTCGGTCTTCTAGCCAGCAATTTTCCTTAAAACCTAGGAGTTCTAAAATCACCATTTCAAGATTGTCACTGTCATTTAAGTCATGATTAAAAGGCTCAAGCACAGGAGTAAAACAGGTCACCACCTGGCTCTTTGTTCCATGTTTCTTCCCAAAATCACAGCATACATCTGTGGATGTTGGCTGTGTAATAGCATTCTGCCCCCTGAACTAGAATCTGAGGGTGACCAAGTACAGGCAGTCTGATCAAACTCTGAATGGAGTAAGGCCTACAGGGACTGCCAAGGCTGAAAAGGGTTTGAGGATCATAAAGCTAGTCATGAAGACTTATGTCTTGGGAGAAGTGGGCAGTAAAGTCCACAGACTCCCTGGAGAATTCAGTGCCTGTTCTGGGTTCATCATGCTGCACCCAAGCTCTCTGAGTCTCAGAGCAGTGAGAAAACACGAGTAGCCTTTCCTCCACAAACAGAATAATCCTTCCTTGTCTACAGATAACACGTAATTGCTGCACCTGACCTGCTTCCAGTAGGTGTCAGTGTAGCAATGATAATACCATGTAAGCTCAGACCTCTTCCTAGTGCTGAGTGCACTGTTGGTACTTGGAAAAACTGCAATCATGAGATAGGGGATTTTCTCAGCTGTGTTTCTCTGGGACATCTGGAGGATATGCTAAGACAAAGCTGAAAGATCTTATCACAGGTCCAAAGGGGAGACAGTTAACACCCGGTAAACTAGCCACTTCTGGTCCACAACAGTACCCCCAACATAGAGCTGCCAAAAAACATCCATGTCTGAGACTTCTCTGGAAAACTTTTTGTCTTCTGGAAAGGGAGTCCTGGTTCACTACCCCATGAGAGAACTCAGCTGTACCCCTGGGCCTGCGGGGGTCTGTGCTCAATATTGCTGACTCAGACGTAAAGGAGCAGAGGTGCAACCACCTGAAAAGCGTAAGTGTGGATCCAGCACACAGGCTCTGCTCTCAGCACAATTCACAGATCTCAGACAGAGTTTAGCTAAAGACAGGTCAGGGGAAAGTGGCAACTGTCTCCTCAGTAAAGCAGCCTGAAGGCTACACCTGCATAGCACTCTTTACTCTCATCTGGCTGTCCCTGCCACAGAGGAATGAAGAGGGGTAGGGAGGACTAGTGTTAGAAGGTGCTGTGACCTTGGCATACCAGGGCTCAGGAAAGAGGGGCTGGGTGGGGAATGCAACAAGTAAGATTTCTTCAATCAGATTCTAAGAATGTTTCATTACCTTGCACACCTGGAGCAAAAGAACAAAACATCTATGCAATTAGGTTACACAGCAATTGTCTTAATTTCACCTCTATATCAAACCAGCCAGATCTGGCCAAGAAGAAAAGCCCTTTTGTATTACACTGTCTTCAAAGATCTCTGGTCCTGAGCAGCTTCCCTTTACTCTGTCCTGTGACAGGGTTCAACACATAGCTCATAAAGCCCCTGGTTTAGTGTCAGGAGCCCATGCCTCCCACAGGCAGCCAAACTAATAACTCAAACAGAAACAGTAAAGCTCATGCAGGGGAAAATGCCTCTCCACCCCTGTTCTTCCCCTCAAAGCCCCTGCACATGGGCTT
>PVLA01015509.1:0-24928 GCA_004027455.1 Hydrochoerus hydrochaeris
GGCCTGGGACTGCCTAGCCAAGGCTGTTGAGGTGCTGGTCACCTCCCACTCCTTCCTGAAGATGCAAGAGAAGCTGGAGTGGCTGCTGCATGAAACGGCTGTGGGGCATGGCCAGGTGGGGAGGGTGAGGCTTGGTAGGTGGTATGGGTGGAGCCTGCCAGAAGTGCTCATGCTACCCGTGACAAGAAATTTGGATTGGTGTGGACAGGGCTAAGGCAGGGCCAGAGGGCTCTGTGTGGGTTTGGCTAGAGTGTGGTGAGGTGGGTGGAGCTCTGGGTGGGACCTTGTGGTACAGTACCTGTGTCCTGGGCAGGACACGGTGCATTTTCATACCCCTCTCCAGGCTCACAAGCAGACAGACAACAAGGAGGTTGGCTTCATCATCCAGCTTGTCTGGAAGCTGCTGATCTTCTTTTTGCTGCAGGCCCAGCTCCTTAAGTGCCCAGTCCTCAGCCTGGGGCTCCAGCTGGACCAGTGGCCCAGGAGACAATGCCATCAGGCAGGGCCTCAGAGGACAAACAGTGAGCATGGAAGGCACTGGGCCCCATGTGACTGGCTGTGCCTGCACTCCCAGGAGTTTGGCCCCAAGGAGTACTACCACCTGCTCGAGGCCACCAAGAGCCAGGTGTGTGTGTCAGAGCCAGGGCATTAAGACCAACCTGCTGCAGTACATCACTGAGTATCTGGGCCTCACTAAGGGCCTGATGGAGTGTGAATGGGAGGAGGGTGTGGGGAGCAGCAGAGGCAGCACAGGCCACGGCCTGGGGGCCAGAGGAGAAGTGTGAGGAGGACAAGTGGGGCCAGAGGGGATACAGGCCTTGTCTGGCTGTGACAGGCAGGTGCTGGCAGGGCCAAGACCCAGTGGTGACCTGGGCTGCACAGACCTGCTGGAAATTGCTGGATGATAGAGCCACAAGATGTGGAGGCTTAGTCACATTCTGCCCTCAGCTTACAGAGATTGTGCCTCTGAGTGACATCAATGGGGTCAGCCCCCTGTGCCTGAGTCACCAGAGGTGAGTTGTTGAGTGTTGGGTCTTCCTCTGTCTTATGCATCCCCTCATAAGCCAGGCAGCCACAGGAAGGGTGGGGATACTGGTAACATTGGGGAAAAATAGCAGTAAGTTGGGCTGCCTTGATGTGGAGGTCCGGTGAAGCTAGACTAGGATAGGCACTGAAAAGGTGGGTTTTTAAGGATGTGTAGAAGTTTGTTAGGAGGCAGGTATAGCTTGAAAAATGTACAGAGACTTGGAGGCTAATTTGAAAAGTTTGGGGAGGGAGGAAGTGGTGTTGGGCACTGGGACAGGCAGCATGTGAAAGGTTCTTGCCTTAGTATAAATGACTGTACAATTATGGCAGCGGTCTAACATTGCGGAAGGTCAAAGTGGCAACACTTACCGCTTCCTGCTTCTTCTTCAGCCCTAATTGCAACTCCCCTTCCCAGTTTACATGCACAGAGAATTCCAGTTGGTTCCTCATACATCATCGACATCTGCCCCACGCACCGCTTCAATCAGAGGTCCTGTAACCCTCTGCATCTCTGCATCTGGTGGAAGGAGACAGCCCAGCCTCCATGTTTGTGTGCTCCTTTCCATGTCTTCAACTCAATAAACCTGTTCTTTTCATTTTGTAGTTTTTGCTTCTCTATTGTGCCAGGTAACTCTAACAATTTTATGCAGGGACTCAGACAATAGAGGAGTGGGGCAGGGCACGGAGGTGGACCCCAGAGGGTGTAGGTTGGGGTAGGGATGTGGAGCATGTGGGCGTGGCCTCTGGCTGGGGCATAGGGCTGGCTATGTTGAGGGGGGTATGCTGGGGATGGGGCCAGGCAATTTATGGGGAGGGTGGGCCTGCTGGGGTGGAGTCTGGAGACTGTGGGTTTGTCCTGTAGGGGCAGGGCCTGCAACTTGCCCTGGTGCCTTGTTTGAACTGTGCTAGAATCCTGGGCCCCTCTGGCAGGAAGACAAAAAAATGTAGCTACTCTGCAAGATGAGCCAGGAGAGTCACAAGTTCAAGACCAGGTTGGCAACTTAGCAGGATCTTGTGTCAAAATTAATTTTTGGGTCTATTTGTTTGTTTTTTGGGTGCTGGGAATCAAACTCATGACCTCATGCTTCCCAGGAAGATGTTTGTGCTGTTGAGCTAAATTCCTGGCCCAAAATAAAATTTGTATAAAGGGCTGGTGTGTAGCTCAGTCCCAGGGTGCATGGTTCTTGGGCTGGTTCTGGGGCCTCCCCAGATGCCCCAGTGAGTGTGTGGAGCCTCCAGCGCCTTCTACAAAGTGGTGATTACATAGATCTCAGGATGACATCATACTCAGGATCCTCCTGCCTCAGCCTCCTGGCCCATCCCAGCCCCATCTGTCACTTTACCCTTTTCAGTCCTTGTGCAGATGCTGTGAGCCCTGAGCATCCCGAGCCTGGCTGGTACTGCAAGCATGGGCAAAAGTGGTATCAGGCACCACATCCACCCTGAACACCTCCTCTGCCCTCTGCCACAGCCTGCTCATCACCTTGTTGGGCCACATCAAGCTGACTGACTTCAGGCTTTTCAAGATCAGACTCATGAGCATGGCCACCAACCTGTACAAGGGCTACATCGAGCAGAACATGCCTGAGTTTGTGTACAAACAGGCAGGAGGGTGGGCGGGTGGAGGCCACCTGAGCATGAGCCCCAACCCCAGGTCCTGAAACAGGGGGACAGTGGAGCAGGCAGCCAGATTCAATGGAACAGCTGCTGTCCTAGTGCCTGGGAGACTGAGGCAGATGGTACGCAGGTTCCAGATCAGCCTGGGCAGCTTAGTGGCTTAGCAAGACCCTGGATCAACAAAAGAAACAGAAGATTAGAGAGCAAATCATCCTCTTCTCATGACTGTACCACCCCTGCACAGCCCACCCTCTGCCTTTCTGTCTCCCAACTGGGGGCTGCCTCAGTCTCCCGCTCTGCCCTGCCAGGTATGTCAAGTACATCTCCCCCAAGGTGACCTTCTGCCAGGGCTACAGGAAGCCAGTGGACTGGTGGGCTGTGGGCATCATCCTCTATGAGTTCCTGTTGGAATTTGTGCCATTCTTTGGCAACATTCCAGAGAGCTGTTTGGGCAGGTGGTCACAGTGCATGCCCTGTGCAGCCCTGCATTTGAGTCACAAGCCACCCAGTGTCAAGAGGGGGTTGCCTGCATGATATAACGAGGGACACATCCTGCGCTGAGATGGGCAAGGGACACCCTGCCCTCACTTCTGCCCTCATTTCAGATGAGATCATGTGACCAGAATGAGATGAGGCACTTCCAGCTGATGCCCAAAACCTCATCACCAGCCTGCTGCAACAGAGCCCGATGCAATGGACCATCTGGGCACTGGTATGGAGGTGCCCTTCCAGCCTGGGGCCCAGGGAGTAAAGAGGTCTTTTTTCTTTAAAAAAAACATTTTTTCAAAAAATGCATGGAAGTGGGGGCTTGGAAGTGGTGTTTTAAAAGATGTATAGGAATCTAGCAGAAAATAGAACAAGACCTTGAATGAATAGGAGGTACTTAGACCTAGGGTTCCCAGGGAACACCAAGGCTGGGTGTATGGACCCACAAAGTCACCATAGTTGTGTCCTGAGGTTTCAGAGGCCCAGTTCACAGGATACTTTTGGCTCTAGTGACACAAAGGAAGCTCCCTAGTTACGGTGTCAGAGTAGACACCGTAACTAGGGAGGAAAGAGCAGGGTGCCCAGGGGATTCCAAGGGGATGGGGCAGGGACTGGAGCACTCAGGTGGCCACATCTTCAGGGGGCACCCACAAGGTCAATCAGCACCCCTTTGTCCTGGGCCTGGACTGGGTGGTGCTCTTGAGACACAAGCCTGAGTCCGTGCTGCAGTTGCAGGCTGAGGCTGACACAGCTACTTTGACAGTACATGGGGACCCCAAGTGGGCACCATGGCCCAGGGCCAGGGGCTTCTGCCAGGGCACCCCAAACCCCACCTCCTCCAGCCCAGAGCTTCCCAGCATGTGTCCAGCCCAGGTCTGCTGAGAAGCCAGATTTAGGGGTGGGGGGAAAGGCCCCACCTCCTGGTCATCAGTGCTGACCCTGTGTCTCTGTCTGCCCCATGGGGCCTGGGCACAGCCCATGTGGCCAGAGCCGAGGCACTGATGTGTCCCCTGTCTGGCCAAAAACCAGACCACTACAAAGCAGCTCTGAGCAGGATTTGAAGTGAACTAGTTGGCTTTCTATGTTTATCTGTCAGTCTGTCCTAGGCCTCAGCCACTAGACCAATGATGAAGAGTTGATGAGGAATCATCCTCCAAGATCCGGCAGTTCTCCTCCTGTTCCCACTGCCTCAGCAAAGTGCACCAGGCCAGGGGAGCCAGGGGCAGAAGCAGTCGAGACGCCCACACCACCTGCCTGTTGCACCTTCTTGTGTGGCGAAACAGACACCAAAACAGGCCACGTTAGCCACATTCTGGGGTTTTCCTCACTTCTGAGACAGGGTCTTGTTGTGTAGTTCAGCCTAGCCTTGAACTTACAGAGATGCTCCTGCCCTAGCCTCCTGGGTGCTGGGATGACAGGTGTCCATCACCAGCCTGGCACTGCTATTTTCTTCCCATGTTCTAGGTCTACAGCAGCTCTGAGCTCCTGGTCATGCAGCCCACTCCCACCTTTGCAGGAGGGAGCTGCACTGTGGATCAGGAAGAGGCCTGGGAACTGGGTGGTAATGGGGTTAGCAGACTCTGGATGAGCACTGAGGTCTAGTAGGTGCCCAGGGTGTGAAGGCCCATTGAGCTTCCCAGTCTGCTGTGAGGTGCACTCCAAAATCTGATGTTGTCGTACCAGTGGCCAGACTCTCAGGCTCCCAGGGACCTGGTGCCTTTCTCTTTGCATCTGTGACTGTGGCAAACATAAGGCAGCCATGCCCTGTCAGTGTTTGTCTAGTAAAACTTCTATTCATCTTTCAAAACCAAAAACACCCATTTCCCCTAGAGGATGTTAGTGAGAAGGTGGATTTTGAAGGTTGAACAGGAGTTCTCCAGTACTCCACTTGTTTTTGCCCTGTGGTGACTGAACATGCAAACAGCCTTCTGCCTCTTGCAGGCTGAAGTCTTGGGCGTCCTCTGAGTCATCCTGTCACTCATCATCATCTCAACCTGAGTGGGGCAAAGCCCATCGCTCATGAGTAACATCAGCCTAGACACAAAGCTAAAGTTCACCTTCTCTTCAGAGGATGAGGCAGCAGGCCTGGGCCCTGTGGATCCCAAAAAGCCTGTCTTCATTCTAGGGAAGCCAGACCCCCTCATCACTGATCACCCCAGTACCTGCCCCTGACCCACTGTATCCCCAGAGCATGTAGTAGAGGAGCCCCGCACAGGAAGCCGGGCTGCGCGCTGGGGGCCTGGTCGGGCACATCAACAGTGAGTAGGTGCTGGGCCTGGTGCCCTGTGACTTTGTGGAGCTGCTGCCAAAGGTCTTCAGGGGGCAGGGGTGGGCCGGGGGAGGGGCAGGGGAGGGAATCTCATGGGTCAAGCCCCTCAGTGGAGCCTGGGACCCAGCAGCTGAGAGGCTGCTGGTGGAGCCCGGGCCCTGTCCTCCCTCGCAGAGCAGAAGTAAGATGTCGCTGCAGAGCACAGTGCTGGAGAGCAAACAGGGTCGCAGTCAAGGGGCGCATGGCTCGACACAGGTAGCACAGCCAGCTGCAGGAGACCCAGGACAGGTGACCAGCATGCAGGACGCAGGTGGCAGGGGTGGCAGGGGGTCAGGCGGCACTCATCCTGTACCACCCCATGTCCCCGTGCCCACAGACAAAAGTTCTTGTTCAAGAATATCTTAAAGCAGTCATCTGTCTTGCACACAATGTGCAGCTTCTCCTCCGCCCTCCACCACTCACTGTCCTCCAGTGAAAGCCTGCCAGGGTCCCTCACCCACAGCCTGTCACCCAGCCCCACCCCTTGCCGCAACCCAGTGCCCAAATACAGGACCAACACAGGTGCCCAGATTGAGGCGGTAGGAAAGTGAGGAAGGGGAACAGAGGGAGAAGGGGTTGAAAGATGTGGCCTTTGATGGATGAATAGGAGTTGGGTGTATCGAGGCCAAGGGAATGCCTACTGTGTATGGGTGACAACAACGAAGAATGTGGGCTTTGGCACGTGTGGGCGATTCTGGAGGCACCACTTCCAGCCCGCGGATGCTGAGACCAGCAGTGCTGAGCTGCACCTGCCACTCACAGATACCGTGTCCCTGCCCAGCATATCCCCCAACTCCAGCAGCTCTGCATCCCTGGCCACCACCTGCCTCGCCCACCCCAACTCCCTGCATGGCCTGGCCACCAAGCTGGGGCCGCTGAGGCACAAGGGTGCATGCTGCAAGTCCACCAGGATTGTCCCACCCTCGCTGCTGGCCGGTCCACCCGTGCCCACTCCCCGCTCAGGACTGCTCGCTCCCCACCCCCCCCAGCATGGCAACCTGCCCACACCCACCCCAGCCCCTGCCCCAGGGCTGCGCTCACTCTCTCCCCAGCAGGGCCACCTGGTCCCCTCTGCTGTGCCACGGGCATTCGGCCTACAAGCTTGGTATGGCTGAGTGGCCGGGTGAGCAGCCTGACTCGGAGCTGGTGATCGTGTGGTGACTGTACCTGCCCCAGCATCACAACTCAAGAAGCAGGAGGTGATGCAGAAGGTCAGCTTTGATGAGGAGGTGCCCAGGGGGCAGCATCTGCACCGCTACCCATGTCTGTGTGGCAGATTGTGGTGCAGGGAACCAATCCCGGGCCTCTCATCAAGGCCTGTGCCTGGCCTGAGGACCCAGCTTTGAGCTGTACTCATAGTGGCAGAGCCACATGGGCAGGTGGCACGCAGGGTGGATAGGAGTGTGTCACCTCCCTCCTTCATTATCTGCATGCAGCAGAGGCCGGGAGCAGCTGGGCTGGATGAAGGTGACCTTGTACATAGTGAATTCCACCACTAATGTATTGCTTTTTCTAAGCAAAACTGGGCTGAGCTGCCTGGCCGGTGGCCACCGGGTCCCAAGCCTCACCCTGGCTGGGAAGCAAGCACTAGTTTGGCTATGACTGCAAAGTCCATACAAGAAATTCCCTGTTCTCCGAAACCATAAGAGACTGGAATCCAAACATGGCATCCAACTGTCCAAACTGCTGGGGTTTTGATTGAAGAGTAGGAGTTCACCAATCTAAGGTGATGTTAGCCTGGCCTAAAAGGGCATTTCTAAGTGGAGAGGAGGGTGTCCACCCACCATGTGTCCAGGGAGGTCCAGCCTCTCCAGGACGAGTATGCAGTGAGGAAGCCCAGCTTCACAGGCAGGGAGGTCCAGGTTTGAATTTCAGCTTCACTGTGTGGCTCTGGGAAAGTGGCTTTCAGATTCTGTGCCTCAGTTTTCTCCTGTTTATAAGACTAATCCCAGCCATTATGTACTAAGCATGTGCTGTGTGTGCTTCGCTCGTGGCTCTTCCGTTGGTCAGCTGTGAGACAGCCAGAGTTCGTGGCCTTGCTGCCTCTGTGGACCCAGCAGGGGAGGCCCAGACAGGGGCAGGCACTGGGCCCACCCTACAGTGGGCGTGGCCCCGGCCCCCATTCAATGGGGTGTAGTGTGTGGATCCTGGCCCCGCCCCTTCCCCATGAAGTTCTGCCCACCCAGGAGTGGGCCAAGGAGATGACCAGGCGCTGCATCATTCCCTCTGCACCTGGCAGCCACGCTTGGGCTTGCAGGACAAAACAAGACTGCATAACTTGCACCTCCTTCCATCCTGGAGCGGGCTGTGAATAAAAGCCAACGTTTACAAAGAGGAGGCTCATTGTTTGGATTTGTGAGCGGACAGTGGGAGTGGGGTGAAAAGTCTTGGGGCTCAAATGCATTGGATGTGGATTTTGAAGGCTGTATAGGAGTTTGCTGTTGCCATTCTCCCCGACAATTTCTCTGAGCCTGGAAGCTGCCTGTGCCCTATGAGTGACCATCTCGGGTACTGCCCATTACCGTTTTATTCAAATCCGGCTCGCCTCTAGTCTCAACTATTCAGGAGGCTGGAGCCCAGGAGCTAGAGACCAGCCTACACAATAGAACGAACTGTTGAGGAAAAAAAAATTAAAACCTTAACTGAGTCACCACTCTAGAGCCCTGAAACATGTGAAAAAAACTAATGACGCCACCTTTGCATCCCTATGGTCCTGCTTTGGGCAGGAGCTGTGCCCGCAATTTAAGCCCCAGTCGAGCTCAGTCCAAGTGGCCTTGGCTAATTCCGGAGTTCTAGTTCCTGAAGAACACCCGTAGCCACGCCCCCCACTCCGAGCCGGGTGACAATCAGGCTTCTGGGTTCCGCCAGACAGCGCTCAATCACCTGGCTGTTTCCTAACGCTTGGGGTTGCCGTGAAAACACGTTTAACTGCCCTCACCGCTACCGGTTCGGCTGCTTCCTAAAAAGCGCAGATTTTCCTGGCAAGCGTCTTCCCCGTTTCTCTTCCCTCCTTTCCCCTGCGCCAAAGGCCGCCTCAAGCCCCCTCTATGAACGGTCTATGGTCCCGCAATTTCCGGAACCCCTGGCGAGCTCTGAGTCTAAATGTGCCCAGGGCTTCCATGTGGGCAAAGCTCTCAGATCCTTTCGGCAAGGCTCGGTAGTGTCCGGGTATCAGCCTCTCCCGCCAGTCCTTGAGGAGAATATTCGGCCATTTCCGGAATCATTCGGCCGTCTCCCAGTCGCGGACCCGAGCATTGACTGACCCGATTGAGCTCGGCTTTTTCCGGACATGCTCGGCTTTCTCTTGCCAACCTCCAGCCCGCCTGTCTCTGGAGAGCACGCTCGGGTCTTTCGGGCGTCCTCCCCCTCCCACCGCCTCTAGACTGTATCTCAGCATTTCACCCGCTCAGCCTAAATGCTTTCGGCTATTTCCGCCTGGGGCGGGTCCGGGTCCTCCTGAGGTTTTTGAGGACTGCCACCGGTGGAGCCACGGGAGGGCTCGGCTGGGCGTGACTGCGTCCGCGGCCAGGTGATTCGCTTCCAGCTGTGTGGCTGGCCGGGCCTGGGCATGCGTGGGGCTGGGACGAGGGGCCGCGGGACCGGTGACCGAGTAGGGCAGCTGGGCCCAGCCGGGCCCCGGGCCAGGACACCTTGGGGCCTGTGCCAGGATCAGAGAAGCTCTGCACCGGGGCGCTCTGACCTCCCGGGCAGCATTTCGGTTTGCGGAGTCTGAACTCCCCTCTTTCGGCCTTCTGGAGTGGCGAGGGGTCTACGCAGGCTGGAGCAAGCCTGTGCGTGAGCAGCGGCCCTGCGGCCCTCTGTGAACCCCAGCTGCATACCCCAGCACCTAGATCGGGGTACGCTGCTCCCCGGGCACAAGCAGACCTGTGCAGTGGGAGGTGGATGGGTTCTGGCGCTCTCGCTAGAGTTGCTCACGCCTCATCTCTAGAATGTGCAGGGCCAGGGCATGGGAGCTGGCACATCTGGGCCCCCCATGAATTCAGCTCCAGGGCAGCACCGGCCCACTCTGCCGGTGGCGTCTCCTGCAGAACCCCATCCCTTCCTGTGCCAGGATACATCCCCCACCCCGCTGAGCCTGACAGAACACAAAACCCTGCAGGGCTGGGCTGGGAAGGTGTGTGCCCCTCTCTCCCAAGGCCCAGGGACTGGGGACCTCAGTCTGCCTCTGTGCCCAATCTTGTCCTGGCTGGGCTCCCCGTGGGCTCTTGCCACACCTCTCTTCCGCTTCTGCAAGTGAGCTGGACCCCAAGGGAGCCAGGCCAGGACACCCTAGCTGTCCTGATGTCTCTTTGCTTGAAGCCAACTGCAGGCCTTGGAGGCATGTTTTCCCTTTGGGTCTCCTTCCCTACCCCTTTATTGCCTCTAGTGTCCCTCCCTGCACAGCCAGGCCCCAAAATACCCAGAATAGCCCCGGTTTCACCCCACCCAGTCTGAGCTTAATTGGCCATGTTTCTGCTACCTCCTGAGGTCTCTCTGGGCCTGGGAGCTGGGTAGAGCCGGATTCCAATCCTGCCTACTTCCTGGCCAGATCTATGCTCCCTGTCTGAGCCTCAGTTTCCCCATTGCCATCAGGGCTGATAAACAGCTGGTTTACCAACCCTGCAAGGTGTCCTTAGGGACAGGGTCTTGGCAGCCCTCCTCCCAACAACCCAGGGAGGGCTGCATACCCATTATACAGCTGGGGAAACTGAGACCTAGAGCATGGTAGGCACTGACCCACAGCTCACCTAGCTACTCATGTCCCTGACCAGAGATTCAAGCCCTGTCCATGCAGGGTGAGGGAGGAGCCCTCTTAGCTGATGCCATCTTGTCCTCCCTGGTAGGTTGGCATCGCTGGCATAGTTTAGTGATAACACTTTCTCTCGGCTCCCTCATGAGGTGCAGCTTGGAGCTGGCAGCCCAGGTATCAGTGGTCCTGTGCCACCATTAAATGGCAAACATGGTGGCCAAGTGAGCTGGCATCAAGCACCAACTTCCTTCTACCAGCTGTTGAATGGAGGGCAAGTGACAGTCAACAGTGCTCACCATTGCAGAATGGTGGCAGAAAATTGCACATGAGTGGCTCCCAAGGTCACCTGTGACTCCTGCTGAAGAGAGATCCAAGATCCTGGCTTTGCAGCCCAGTTTCCCACACCCACCCTGGCTCATGGAGCCCAAGGGCCCCCAAGTCACCACCCCATGGCAACAGCAACAGAGTGGCCCCTTACACATCATGGCAGGTGCCAAAGCCTTCCATTACCATGTGCTGTATCCATTCTGGCACAAGTGGCCACAGGACCTGGACCTGGTGGTTAATGGAGCATCCCTGCAGGCAATGGGCATGGAACACAGCGAAGAGTGCTTCCCAGTGGCCATGGGCTGGATGCCAGGCTTCAATGAGTGCACATGACAGCAGGGTAATTTCCCGGGCACCTATGTGGAGTTTGTGGGGCCCATGTCCCTGGCCCAACTTGGCCCCCAGCCCTTTGGACCCTGTGCACTGCCTGCCAGGCCCCACAATGAGCCCCCAAAGCCAGGTGAGCACTCGATTGAGGTCCTCCCAGTCCCCAGCCCCACCCCTTCCCCATGAGGACCCTGTGTGTAATTGGATGTCTGTGTGGGGACACTGGTGGCATTGGCAGAGTCTGGCCCTGCCCTCGTGGTGCTCACTTTCAGAAGAGATAGGAATGCAGTGACTGAAGCAGTGACCAGAGTGCAGGAATAGATAGTGCTGGGCAGCAGAGGCGGGAGGGACAGCCACAGCATTGGGGGCCATGGTGTCAGTGGGATCCAGAACTCAGTCTGTGGGGAGAGGCTCCCTGTAGGACCCACTTGTTCTGTGATTTCATGCCACAAAGAGGAGCTGCAGAGCACAGATAAGGCAAGGCCTGGTCTCACCCCTGTGTCCCCAGCCTGTGCTGGGAGAGGAGACACTGGGTGTTGATTCATCAGGTGGGTTCAGCCAGGGAAACTGAGGTTTGGGCTTAGAGAACAGGCTGTGGAGTGGGCAGGACCAGCCCAGTTGGGCGAGGCAGGTCCCTGAGGATGCACCCACTTGGTGCCCCAGCCCCAGGGACAGAGGTGCAGGTCCAGGCTGTGGCTAGGGGCACCAAGGGGCACCGGCCTGGGTCTCACAGCATCTAGTGTCTCACAGGCCTTTGTCCTGCTAGGCTGCAGGAGCAGGAGGTGGCCTCAGCCATCTCCTGGCCAGAATCTGCCACTGCCCCTGGGCATAGAGCTGCCCTCCCTGCCTGGCCGGGGCCCCAGCACCACTGAACTCCATGTGCAGCTCCCAGGCCAGTGCCCCCAGCTGCAGGAGGCCTTTGTTTCTCAGTCCAGATGGCAACAGGGTCCCTGCACAGCCTCAGGCCCTGCTGCTCCTGATGCTGATACCCTGCAGGTGCCAAGGCCGTAGGCAGGGAGCTAGCAGAGTGGCATCTCAGGCTCTGTCTGGCTGTGTGCACCGGTTCTCACCTGTGGGGCCCTCCCCACTCCTGCCCCCAGGCTTTACAGCTGGATCCCTGCAACACCAGTGCCCCATGGCCAGGACAGCACCCACCTTCTCCTCCCCCTCTGCACTGGCCTCCCTTAGCTGCAGCACCTGGCCCATCACTCAGGCACAGACCCCCATCCTGCCCTTGCCAGGTGCCAGGGCATCTCCTACGGGAGCCAGGCTGGCGAGTGTGGGGCTGAGGGGACACACATGTGGCACCTGGCACCTCCTCCAAGGGCTCATAGCATCTTAAAAGGGCTCGAAGTCACTCTGAGAAGGAAAATTAGAAAATGGGAGGTAAGCCATTCAGACTCAGAGAAGAAAGAGTTCCCTTTTATTCATTTCCAACCCCTTTTCTATTAGGCTGAAGAATCTAGATGCAGGAGCCAGCCATGGTGATGCAAGGCTGTAATCCCAGCACTCAAGAGGCTGAGGCAGGAGGATCCCAAGTTGGAGCCTGGCCTGGGCAATTTAGCAAGCCTCTGTCCCTAAATAAAAGGGCTGGGTGGGAGCTCAGTGCATGGGCCCCCAGAGCCAGCATTCTAGGGGCCCATGGGGTGAGAAGACTGCTCCATCTTAGCATTCTTCCCTCGACGAAACTGGCCAAAAGAGGGAGGGTCTTGTACCTAAGGCTGCACAGCAGCTCTGCCGAGACCTGGAACCTGCTGTGTGTTGCAGTGTTCTCCTAAGGAAGCCTGACAAAACAGGCTTCTCAGATAGTAGAACTGCAGTGTCACCTTTCTGAGGTCAGGATTCAGGACTGGGAGCCCTCAGGCTCCTGGGGTATCCAGGCAAGGGCAGCTGCTCATCCGGTCTTTCCTGTCATCCTGTGGCCTCAGGGAGACACTGGGGACCAGACCAGTGGAACCCCAGGCCAGGGCAAGGTCTTGTGCAGCATTTGCCATCCTCCCACTGCCCGGAATCAGTAAGTTCAGATGTGCCTGGTTAGGACCAGGACCTTTGGGACAGCTTCTGTTCCCCCGGTCCCTGAGATGGTGCGAATCCCTGGGGTCTCCGAGCATTCAGACCTCACACTCCCTGACCTGCCTGAGCAGTTTGCCCCTCCTGACTTAGCGCCCCAGATCCTGGTGAAGCTGGTGGAGGCTATTGAGGTTACAGATGAGCTCTGCCTGGTGACAAGGGGAACCAACCCCCATCCCATGCTGGCCAGCTCCGCAGGTACAGGCCCACTGGGCTGACGCACCTGTCTATCCTCAGGGCTGGGCACTGAGTGCCAATGCAGGCCCAAGCTGCCCACACCGTGCATAGGTGAGGTGCAGCGGGGCAGCTCGCACGGTTGTCACCAGTCCCTGTCCTGTGCAGACTGGTCACTAAGCAACTTGGAACAGTGGGATGCTGGTGCCCTGTCTGATGCCATCAAGGGCTTACTGCTGGCCCTGCCCATCTGCTGCTGTCATCTGAGGCCACCAGAGAGGCACGCCAGGCCCGTCGGGGTGAGCCAAAGACCCAGAGGGCTGATGCAGAGGTTCAGGGTGGCCACAGCACACCTGACCCACCTGCCTCGCTTGTCCACAGCCACCCGGAGGCCTCAGGCTGGTGCTGTGTTTTGTGCTCATGCTGCACATCCTGCTGTGGCACCTGGGACAGGCAGCTCACCCCGCCCCTGCCTGGGCCCAGCCTTGCAGCCCTGTCAGCGCTTTCCAGCCACTGTTGCTAGAACAAGAGCCAGCCACTGTGTCCCCTACTCCAGCCTCTTCGCAGCCCCCAGTGGTAGCCCAGCCTGAGGGGTGAGTGGGCAGGGCCTTGGGCTCTTGGCACAGACACTGGGGTCTCACAGACCAGGTGGTGTGGATTGAGGCTACATCCCAACCTGCATGCCCTGTGCCCATGGCACACATGCACACTGGCTCTGCCCAGCAATCACTGACCTCTTTCCCCAAGACCGAGCCCAGCCCAGACTTTCCTGCACAGCTGGTGGAGAAGCTGCTGCAGGAACATCTGGAGGAGCAGGAGGCCACACCCCCAGGTGACCCCAGTTGTGCCCAGTCACTCGCGTTTGGGCCTCGAAGGCCAACTCTGGCCTAATATGGGCCACTTCCCTGTCCCCAGCTCTGCTGCTGAAGCCCTCCAAGGCCAAGCCAGCAGCCCCCATCCTGGCCAGTGAGGGAAGCCTGCCCTCCCTGCAGGATGTGGAGTGGTACTGGGATGATATCTCCAGGTAGAGCCCAGGAAAGCGAGGGGCTCAGGTCCTGGTGGTGGAGGAGGTAGAGGTGAAGGCTCAACACTACTGTCTCCACAGGGAGGAGGTAAAGGAGAAACTCAGTGACATGCCCAATGGCACCTTCCTGGTCCAAGAAGCATCCTGCAAGATCCAGAGGGAATTCACTCTCACCCTCAGGTGGGCCTGCAGGGCCCAGCTGGGGACAAAACCACCCACACTGGGCGCCCTCCAGGAAAGGCGGCAACAACAAGCTCATCAAGGTCTTCCACCATGATGGCCACTATGGCTTCTCAAAGCCACTGACCTTCTGCTCTGTGGTGGACCCAAGCAGGCAGTACCGCCATGTGTCGCTGGTCCAGTACAGTGCCCAGCTGGACATGCAGCTGGTCTAACCCAGGTCACAGCAGGAGAAGTGGCCAAGGAGGACAGTGTGTAGGTGCTGGGTGCAGGCAGGCAGAGGTCTTGAGTTCAATTCTCAAGGCCTACCACCAGCACTAACAGGACAAGTGCACTTTGAGGAGTTCACATGCACCTTGCAGATGGGAGATACTGGGGAAACTGAGGCACAAGCCTGCAGGACTGTGTGCTGCTGTGCTTTCTTCCATTTGGTGTTTAGGACACTAGGAGTGGAAGCTAGTGCCTTCATACTGAGCCACATCTCAGCGCTTTGTAATTTTAGGCCAGGCTCAGATTTCTAATGCTCCTGCCTGCCAGGGAGCAGGTGTCACAAGTGTGCTGCACTTTGCTCACCCTGGATGTGGTTTTAAAAGCTAAGCCAAATCCAAGCATGGCAATACACACCTGTGATACCAGCACCCAGGAGGCTGAGGCAGGAGGATCATCATGTCAATGTGAAGGCCAGCCCAGGTGACTTTGTGAGACTGTCTCAAAAGAAAAAAACAGACACAGAGGTACATGCCTATGATCACTGAGTCACAGCTGTTTAGGAGGCTGAGGCTGGAGGATCAAAAGTGTGCATCAAGTCCTGACTAGTTAGTGAATTAGCAAGACCCCGTCTCAAAATAAATTCAGAAAATGGGCTGGAAACGTAGCTCAGTGCAAAGGCCCTGGGTTCTGGTCCCAGTTCTGCAAAATCCAAAATACCCAAAAGGAACATTGTAACCCTAGACATGAGTTAGTCTCCCCCGAGCCTCAGTTTCCCTAAAGACAATTGTAACTCCATAGGGACTCCAAGGAGACCCCATGAGACAATGCATGGGAAGTGTTGAATGCAGCATCTGCCCTGAGAGACAGCCCTGTGAGCTAAAGCAAGGAGACTCATCATCATTCTCTCTTGAGATCACAGAGGATGTAAAGGGAAGGAAAAGGATGGGGCGGGGTTTTGAAGGCTGAACAGGAGTTCATGTCTGGTAGAGGCATAGTAGTGCTCTTGGAGGAAAGAGCAGTGGGAGACAGTTCTGCCTCACCTCTTCCCCCAGGAGCTGAAGATGAAGCGCACAGTGAGATGATCAAGATCTTCGAAGTACAGGGCCAGACCCAGGAGAGGTGCAGTAAGGAGCATCTGGAGTGCTTCTGGTGCAAGGAGAAGGAGATGCAGAGGTGAGTGTGCCCTGGGCAGGCACAGCATCCCCTCGGGAAGGAAGGATGAGGGCGATGGCTGGCATTCTCAGTGCAGGTGAAGGCCAAAAGAAATGGGCTTTGAAGGCTGAGGAGGAGTTTGACAGAGACAGGAGAGGTGTAGGGGCAGCAGTGCCTGCCCAGGCATCTCTCTGAGCTGCCCGTCCCCCAGAATCCCTCTCAACACCAAACGCCTCAAGTTCCACGTGGCCAAGATCCAAGAGATCCGCACGAAGCTGGAGCAGGACCTGTGGGCCCAGGCCTCAGCGCTCTGCAAGACTGACAAGCACATGAACAGCCTTGCAGCTGCACAAGATCCACAAACAGTATCTCCTGTGAGTGCTGCCAGGCCAGCCTCCTGTCAGTCAGGTTCTGCCTTGCCCTCCTGTCAGGTTGTGCCCCACCCTCCTGTCAGGTCTGGCCCTGGGGCTCTGCTGCCTGGGAGGCTGAGGCAGGTGGATTGTCAGTTGGATCCTGTCTCAAAATAAAAACTTCTGGGGCCTGGCACAAGTGCCCGCCCAGCAAGCATGAGGTCTTGAGTTCAATTTTCAGCATCTCCCTCCCACCCAAATCTGGGGTACAGCCTCATTCTGAATGCACATCCTGCTTCTGCCTTCCTCGGTGGCCAGAGGCAGGGGAACACGGGATCTGCACTGAGGCATCCAGAACCTCTGCTCTGGGCCCTGACTCCTTCTCTGTTTCTACAGGAAATGAGTGACCAAAGCTCACCGGCCCTCCTCCTCTCAGGTGGCTCACCCAGAAAGGCACCCAGCAGAAGATGATCAGCAAGTGACTGGGGATCAGAAATGAGAGCAAGGAGTGAGCAGGCCCTAGAAGGATGTGGGCAGCACTTCTTAGAGGGGCGGTCCATGGCAGGTGAGCTTTGAGGATGAATAGGAGTCCAGGTAGGGGTCCTAGCCGGCCAATGAGCAGGACCCCTCTCCAGTACGTGCTGATGAAGGAGGGTGAGAAAGATGTCCCCCAGGAGGAGCACATGTGGTATGTGGGCAGGATCAACCACACGCAGGTGGAGGGCACGCTGAGTGCCAAGCGGGATGGCACCATCCTCATCCAGGAAGCAGCCAGCCTGGCTGCTAGGCCTGCTCCGTGGTATGAGTGTGGGGCCTCCCTGCAGGGCCGGCTGGGAGGAAGGAGGTGAGGTGAGGAAGGGGAGGGGAGGCACCGCCCACTGAGCCCCGGGTCCCTTGCACCGGCAGGGTAAACGGGGACACCAAGCACTACATCGTCTACCACCCTGCCGGCGGCTTCAGGCGGCTTCGGCTTTGCAGCTTTGCGGAGCCCTGCAACCTGTGTGGCTCCCTCCAGGAGCTGCTGCTGCACTACCAGCGTGCTGCCTGGTGCAGCACAGCCACGAACTGCCCGGGCTGCCCCCACCGCCAGCCGCCCGACTTACAAAAAATTTCAAATTTCAATTGAGTTATAAATTCTAAATTTGTAAAATATTTAATTCAGGTTTGCTGAAAAGATATTTGAGTACAATCTAAAGTGTGAGATGTTTGTCAGTTTGTCCGTCTTGTATTTCCTGTTTTCAAGCAATTGTTGAAAGTATAATTTGCTAATGATCACTCACACCTGTGGAAGTGCCCTTTAAGCGTGTCAAAATAAGCCAGAGAACTGTAGTAATACCCTGACTGAATGGGTTGCTGGAGATGAACAGGTGTTCCAGACCCAACAACACCTGGGACTAAGAAGCGAGCTAGTTCAGCACAGGGGCAGGATGCAAGTCTATTAGCAACACCTGGAGAACTTAGAGCGTTCTCTCAAACCACTACAAGTTGTGTGCGGGTTTCCTAAATCCTTATATTAGAGATCTAACTGACCTATAACAAATCTGACATGTGAATTTGGAGTGATAAATTCTACATTTGTAAAACTTTAATTGAATCTGGCTAACAATGAGCACACTGTTATGTGTAAGACAATTATCAGTTTGTCTGTGTACCTGGGTTCTGACGATAGGCTCGGCGAACCAGGGCTGCCGAGGGAGGCCCAAACCCCGGGGGCGGGGTCTCCCTGCGGGCCGCGCTGCCCCGGGCAAGACTCGGGAGCTGCACTCGCAGCCCAGCCGGGCGAGGCTCAGCCATTTCCAGGCCCCGCCGCGACATGGTCTCGCGAGGGGCGGAGAGGTCACTGGCAGGAACGCGACCCTCGGCCTCCCCCGAGCGCTCCACTCTCGGCCGGGTCGCGGAAAGGGCCGCTCCGGCTGGATGGAGCAGGGCGGCCGGAGCCCCGCCCGCGGACTTCGGCCGGGCCAATCGGCGCTCACGGCAGGACGCGCGGTGGGCTCCCGCGACCCGGACCGAGAGCAGGGCGCGCACGCGTGGTCGGCGACTCCGCCCCCGCGTCCCCCTCCCCGCCCCGCGGTGGCGGGAGGGCGGGGCCTCCGGCAGGGGCGGGGCCGGCGGCGTTCTCGCCCCTCTCCCAATGGGCTGCAGGGGCTTTGCCTGCGGCGGGAGAGGAGGTCCGAAGTACTGAGCTGCTAGAGGTGACACATGCCTCCTCCTTCCTGCTCCTCTCCTGCCGGGTCAGAGCCTGAGAGTAAGGTGACACCTTCTTTCTTCTGAACAGCGGATGTGACTGCCCAGCTCCTGCTAGCGTAAGAGCAGAAGGGCTGGGGGAAAATGCACTTTTTTTTCATTTTTGCTTATTCCATAACTGCAAAAGATGCGATATCCCACTGGCCCTGTGGTCACCTAGCCCTCCCCGCATTCTCATATCCCTCCCCACTGTGTCACCTTCCATCCCCACTCCACCCTAATTCTTTGTGGACCTTGGCATCCTGCAGGCAATCCCGATAGGACCTCAATGTTTCTTTGACTTACAAATGCAAAATTTCTATGTGTAACACTGTTTTAAGCCTGTAATAACACTCATTTTGTAATGCATGCTGTTCGGTGATCTGAGTCAGAGAGAAGCGGCCTGGGCATTCTCCAGATCTGCTTTAGTGTTGGTTGGTGATTTGCCCTCTTGGATAAATGTGAGCTTAAAAAAGTGATTAGGATCTTTATAGATGAAAGGTAGTGGCAAGGTTTTCTTGCCCAAATTATTTTGAGACTACAGTTTTCTATCTTGCGTGTAGTTTATTATTATTATTATTATCTGAACACCTTAGGGGAAGACCAAGGGCTGGTAGTAATAGCATCACCACTGCCATCATTTACTGCCTCTGGTAAGTGCAGAGCCCTGTGGTTGGAACTACTCAGTTGGGCTCTTCCAGCCATCTAGGAAGAGGAGAGTTTGAACACATGAAAGTGCCATTGTTGAGATTTAGTCCCCAGCATGTCTGATTCTTACACGACCAGCCTTCTCCCCTGGTGCAATGCTGTACACAGTAGGGCAGCTCCTAGTCTTATTTAATTTTGACTCGAGCAGCAGTTAACTGTATTTTCCACAGGAGAGCTTTTCATCCCACACACTTCTTAAAATCCCTTCCACTCATGTTCATTGAACAAAATTTCTGTTTTCAAATGTATACTTACACTAGAGGCTCACCACGAACTCTGAAAAATAATAATACTAGTGTCCCCTTGAGGTTGGAGAACCTGAGGATGGGAAGAAGGCTGAGGAATGGAAACAGAATGTGTCCAGCTAAACATTTACTTGGCCCTCACAAAGTAAAAGTCTTCGTGTTCAAGGTCAACATACATATAACTGGTCATCCTTGACCAAAAATTATTAAATCAGAACTACATAGAGAGGAGATGTAGCTCAGTGGCCAAAACCACAAAGAGAATAGTTGCCGCATCTCTCCACTGTGTTGCTCTTCAACATGTCACCAGTAACATGCTGATGACATGCTGATGTGTGTGTGTGTGTGTGTGTGTGAGTGTGAGACAGGGGTCTTGCTATGTAGTTCAGGTAGGCTTTGAACTGACTGAGCCAGGCTGGCCTCAGACTTGCAGAGATCCTCCTCCCTTAGCTTTCTGAGTGTTGGAATCACAAGCATGTGCCACTGCACCACCATGATCATCTTCTCTCTTGTGGTCTTATCCTTTCTTCTGCTCAGTGGTGTTTAACACTGGTGATTTATTTTCCCTGAAATTTTCACCTTTTTGGTCATCTGGTCCTCTGTTTTTGTGACTCACTTCTCTCTTTGGTCTCTGTTTTCTCTTCTTTCACTACACTTTTTATCCCCTTGTTTTACATGTTGCATAGTTGTATTTTTATTCATGTATTTCTTACTATCTGTTAATCATCTTTTCATCACTGTGACCAAATAACTGAGAGGAAGTAATTTATTTTGCATCACAATTTCAGGCCAGGGTGGGCTGTTTCTATTGCCATTGACCCTGAGGTGAGGCAGAAGAGCATGGTGAAAGGGCACTGTGGAGCAAAACTGCTCACCTCATGGCTGCTGGGAAGCAGAAAGAGCCAGAGAGGAAGGGATGGGGAAACAGATATAAGCCCCAGCACCCCCATGATTGACACCCATTTGCCCGCAGCTCCTAATAGTGCTATCACACTGTGATCACATCAGTGGGTCACTCTACTGTTGAAGTTAGAGGTGCCCTCGTCATCTGATCCCTTCTCTAAAACCCCATCAGCTGGCAAACAAGCATTTAGCATGAGTATTGGGGGGACATTTCAGATACAAACCATAATAATACCATGACAATTTCCTGACTGTCACTTTCAGGTAAAGCCCTTTATGTCTCCATCCTTGGTCTTATGTAACCTTGTGATCATCACACTGTGTTTCCAGCCAACTGTAGCATTACCAACTGGATATTTCAAAGGCACCTGTCATTTGTCCCAACTAAGTGGAATTTTAGTGCCCTTTTGCCTGTCCCCTGCTGCCTAACCAGTTTCTTCCTCACACTTAATCCTATAACTTTAGTTTGGATCACATGTTCCATTGAGAAAGTTACATACTCAAGAGGTTTAGAACTATATTACTATGTTCTCACAGGTTCTCCTTACAAATATTTTTGTCATAATACCAAATGCTCTGCTAGTACTGGCAGAGCGAATATATTCAAAGGATAATCTGGGAGGAAACCACCCAGGTATGGTCACTGTTCAGGCAGCACAACTCTGCTCCTCCAGCCAGAGGGTTTAGAGCCATCAGATGAGGTAATAGCACTGTCCTAGCAGGATCACTTATGTTCCAGAAGTTCGTACTATCAAAAGAACAATGAAGACTCTGTCAGAGACATGCTAAATTCTGTGAAATTGTTGCACACTGAGTTCAGTTAAAATCACTCATGCTTGATAGTGGGAATACAGCCTGACATATGTCATTAAAGTGATAACATTGTGCATCATAGAGGATGCTTAGTCCAACTAAGATGGCTACATCAGTAGGTGATATAATTTGTGAACCTTTGTTGTGTATGCCATCTATTGTTGACCTAAAAATCATTATTGGCATATGACTGTACTTGTATAAATTTGGATTTTGATATCTGTTGAAAGTTCCTGCCAGGTATGGTAGTGCATGCCTGTAATCCCAGCACTTGGGAGGCTGAGGGCAGGAGGATGACTGTGAGTTTAAGGCCAGCCTGAGTTACACAGCAAGACTCTGTCTCAAAAAAAAGGCCTAAGAATTATATTCACACAATTCGATGTCATGCTTTTTGGTGTACTTTCATATACTTATTAGAAAGTGATACAAGACAACAACAGAAGCTGGAGATGAATCTCAGTGCTACAGCACCTGCCTTGTAAGCCTGAGGCCCTGGTTTGATGCCAGGTAAAAACAAAACAAAACAAAGCAAAGCAAAACAAAACAAAACAAAAGAAACAAACACACACCAAAAAACCCCACAAAAAAATAGGTAGGTAGCTATTTATTTATTTATTAATTTTCCTTTCATTCAGACAGTGCCTCTCTAAGTAGTTGTTGCTCCCCTTCAACTCACAAAGGAGCCCAGGTTGATTAGAAACTCATCAGGGAGATTTCCCTCCCCATGCCCTGGCCTCCGCCCCCTCCCCAACCCAACTGACCTCCACAAGCCCTGCTCAACCTCGCCTCTTCCTGGCTTCTTGTGCTTTCATTAGGAGCCTGCACCAAGATATCTGGCTCGAACCAGTTAGTTTGGCTTTCCAGTGGCATATTCCTTTGTCTTTCTGTTTTCCTTCACAACCACAAAGCCAGCATCCAGCCAATTTCTGCCCTTTTCTGGTACCCTCTGAATTGACTGTGCTATTTCGAATTGTCCATAGTGTTGTTTTCTCCCTTAGTCTTGCTTGTGTGAGTTCTGCTGAGGATCAGAGGACTCCACACAAGCAAAGGAAACAGTCCAAATAAAAAAATAAGGATAGAATAGCTCTCCTGGTCCCTTATCCACTTGGGTGAGTCATGTTAGAAATTCATTCAAAATTACATCTTTAGGCCTGGGCTTTTAGGTAAGGGGCCTAAAAGCCAGCCTGGCAAGTGCTCTTTCCTAAGTTCAAACCCCTTCTTGGAAAAAGAGAAAAAAATTGCTCTTCAGGTCCAGGGACCTCCTCCGGAGGCATAGACTGTGCCTGGCCAAGAAAAGTCTTGAGTTTCCTTTCCCATAATATACAGAATGAAATCAAAGCGAACCAACCCAATCAAAAAAGAAAAAAAATACAAAATCCTCCAGTGTGGTGAGGCATTCAAACATTAAGAGTGTCAATTAATATCCTCAATGATTTGAGGAAAACAGTAAAATCTTCCTCTGACAGTCTGAAGCATACATACAGTTGTATCCTTTAATTTTTGTGCTAGACAGGAAACGTGCTATATCCAATGCGAGTCTGATTGCTTTCTCTCATGAGGATGGTCTCCAGTAGCCTCTGTTGACTTAAAGAGGCCCCCCCAATCATTCCTTTTCATACCTGAGGGTATTCCTTTGGATAAACATACCCCATCTTTTTCATCTACACTGTGATGCATGGGAATTTTAGTTGTCTAAAAGATTTGGCTCTCCCACATTTTGCTGCTAAGGAATAAAAAATAAATGACAAATTGTGCTGCTATACACATGCATAGCCATTTATAACTTGTACTAGATCTTCAAAATTTGGGGGACAATAGAGAGGAGGGGAATATGAGAGAACTTCCTTTAAAGAGCTGAATGTGTAATTGTCTGGTACCTCATTGCTGCCCTAGGATTGTACCCATTGAGGTTTTCTTTGAAATCCAGAATAGTAACCACTTATGGCAGCTTAAAACACAGTCAATCATGCTTTGGGTTTTAGCTCAGTTGGTGAAGGTCCCATGTTTGTTTTTTATGAGCATCCAACCCTCTGCCCTGCCATATCTGCCACATACTGCATTTTTCTGCTGCCTTTCTTATTATGTAAACACCTGATCTTCTGAGCTGCCTTCCCAGAATCCTCTAGCCAACTGATTGTACAATTAAGGATTGTTTACTTCAATATAGCTAATAAAAACCAAATGTTCTTAAATGTTCAGGTTAATCTTCACAACAGCTATTTGTAGTTGGTAATATTGTTGCTACTTCACACATAAGGAAACTGAGGTTCAGAGTAGACTCCTATATAGGGATCCTGGAGTTTGAATGAAGGGTGTTCTGATCTCAGATAGTAAGCTTTTAACAATTATGCAACACAATAGTCAGATACCCTAAAGCTATAAATTGAATTATTTGTATCTTAGAGAAAAAAGGAGGAAGCTGGGCATGGTAGTACATGCCTGTAATCTGAACACTTAAGAGGCTGAGGCAGGAGGATCAAGGCCTGCCTAATCTACAAAATGAATTCAAAATCAGCCTAAACTATGTAGCTAGACCCTGTCTCAAACACAAACACACACAGGAGGGACTTAAATACGCTGAGACTGAGCTTCAATCACATAAGTCATGAACTCCTCACTCCCTTAATTTCAGAGCACAGTCTTCCTGATGGTAGTGCAGAGATCTCTGATTCAGCCTTGTAATATAGAATCCCTCAAGTAAGGAGAGTCCTTATTCTGGGGGTGAAGAGGAAAATCAGGGACAACTTGAGTGTGAATTTCAAGATTGAAGCATAATTCCTGGGTGTTTGGTCCTATCTTTCACATAGTTTGCTATACACTTTTTGAGTATTTTTTTCCAAAGTGGAAAGTAACATCTATAGGATTGATCCATTAAATGTATTTGGGTACATAAAATATAACAACATGTTCTAAGGCTGCTGATATTGATTTAATTTTTTTTAAGAAAAATATTTAACAGCTGTAATACTCAGATCATCCACTAACTACCCACGCCATCATCTTGTTCTGTATGCGCCGCCATTTTAGATATAACTTGTTCTGTATATGCCGCCATTTTAGATTTAAGTCCTTGTTCTAGTCACAAGATAAGTTTCTGTTTCTGGAGTGAGTTTCTGTTTCTTAGAAAAGTTTTCTTTTCCCCAAAATGACGCTTCACTTGCCACCCTAAATTTTGAAATTTTACCACCCTAAAATGACCAACCAGCTCACTCCCCGTGTTCTTATCAGCCTACCCACCAATCAGCTGCATTGCTCCTCTATAAAAACAAGCTCCCTTAGTTGTAAGGCACGCAGTCTCTAGACCCATTACCTGGGGACTGGGTCACCAGGCTTGGCAATAAAACTCCTTTACCCTTGATTAATTGGATCGGATTTTTATTTCTTAGTTAGCCTATTACATTTGGGGCCTCGTCTGGGATGGAGGCTTAGAACCACTGACCCAAATTGGTCATCTGGACCCCTACAACTGTGAGTAAAATTTTGCTTCTTCCAGAGGGTTTTGATGGCGCACCATACCTAGGTATCACTTATAGAGGGGACGCCCTCAATTTGGGAGCTGAGTCTGACAAGCAAGGACAAAACAATTTGTTTGGGCTAACGGCCCATTTTGCTTTGTATTTGTGTTTTGCCTTGCTGTCTTGACTAACTCCATTTGTCTTTGGAGCCCTCTGGTTAAAATTCTTGCAACCAAAAAAAAAAAAAACTTTTGGGTGAGGAGTTATTTTTTGACTGCAGTCTATCATGTGTCTGGCTTGTGTCTGTGTGTCCACATCTGCACCTTGTGTTTTTTGTTAATTTTTTAACCCTTCCATCCTTCAAAATCTTGCTCCTAGGAGACCATGGGACAGACGGGAACAAAGGAACCACTTACTCCTCTAGCCTTGGTCCTTGACCACTTTAAGGAATTTAAAAGGCAAGCAGCAGGCTACGGGGAAGATGTTTACAAAGGGAGACTAATGATCTTTGTCTCACAGGAATGGCCCGCAGGGACCAAAGGGGTCTGGCCCCCAATCGGGTCCTTTGATATGACCA